>CAKAKR010066909.1:4959-15012 GCA_916700685.1 Adelosebastes latens | reverse complement strand
GTACCCATAGAACCCATTTACATTCACTGATCTGGAGGTCAGAGGTCAAGGGACCCCTTTGAAAATGGCCATGACAGTTTTTCCTTGCCAAAATTTAGCGTAAATCCTAAAATCATGTTTAGTTTCATGAATAAAGATCTGATATGTTGTGATATAATTAAATTATAATTGTGGTATAATGTTGTATTTGCATCTTGAATATAAAGAGAAAAAAATTGCCAAACTCTCGCTAGAGCGTTATTTAGCCTCCTTCTGGAGAAGCTACTATGACATGGTTGGTACCGATGGATTCATTAGGTTTTTCTAGTTTCATATGATACCAGTATCTTCACTCTAGCTTTAAAACTGAGCCCGCTACAACCTGCAATGCATTAAAGAAATTAGTGGCATTAAAACAAGTTTGCGTTAACGTGTCATTATCGCTTAAGTACAAATTCGAGGCACTTATACTTTTTCTTTATGTAAGTGTTTTTAGTCAATGCAACTTTATACTTTTAACTATTGATGCACAATGATATCGGAACGTCATCGGTATCGGCAGATAAAGGCTTTAAAGTGAAACATCAGCATCGGCCAAAAATTAACATTTCCACCAATATGACAGGCCGATATGTTACATACAAATAAATATGGCATGTTTTACCAAGTTCCAGAAATGCGACCAAAATCTGTCAAGTGTGACTAAACATTTTCATTGGTTGCACCAGTGTGTCTGACATTTAGGTCTGATTCTGTGTGTGCATTAGTGATGTCACGAGAACCGATACTTCGGTACCAAGTGGATGCCAAAATTCTAAAAACGTGACGATATTCTTTTTCTACAGTACCGTACGATGCCTGTAATCAGGGTCCGAAATTAAATCCCGCCAAGCGCCAAATGCGGGCTATCGTCGCTATCGTGACATCCCTAGTGTGCATGTGTGAAGCGTTATTTTTTTGATCATTCAGCCGTTCCGTCCCAGAGTGGTTTTCCCCATCTTACCCACCTGTTGGTTAGTTACTATTTAACCGTCTAAAGAAGAACATTGAGAAGCATGAAGCTCCAGAAACACTTAAATAAAGACATCATCCACTCTTTGCTGTATATTCAGGGCACAGGAAGAAGCCGGTCTAGACTCTCCTCTCCCGTCAGTGCGTCACTGCATTTAAAAGAAATGAGGAACTGATTTGATTGGACATGATTGATGACCCTGATACATCCACCAGTAATATATTCTGCAGCTGATTTACTAACTTTCAAAACTGCACCTCTGCTGTGCCAAAACCTCTCGTCACTACTGACCAAAAGTCTGTTGTCCACTTTGTTTTGTTCTGGCACCTGTTGTGCAACATCAATTCTGGTTGTCCCAAATGTTGTTATTAGTCTCCCGTCCAGTTGTAAGGTCGGTGGAGCAGGTTAGGCTAAGACTGAAGAAGGTAGCGTAGGTCATGTCAGTGCCTGTGTTTGATTGACAGTAGCTGGCAGGCTGAGCCCCAGCAGGGGAACCAGAGACAGGAAGTAAACAAACGTGTGCTGTAGCCTACATGTCATGGGCAGACTGTGTGTTGTTAGTGGTAGCCTATTGAAGAATAATGCTGTGTTCACACTAAGAGAGACACAGCAACAGGCTACAAGCCATTTTAAATGGAAGCCAGTGACTGACGCCCGACACTTGCCCTACTCGCTGCATGACGGGCGTGACGCACTGCAAATAAAGTTGAGATGGTCTCAACTTTTTTCAGCGCTCCGATGACGCAGTTTTTTGATTCACCCTGTTCCGTTCCGTCTCAATAAGAAATGCAGTAAACATGATTTTAGGATTTACGCTAAATATTAGCGAGGAAAAACTGGCATGGCCATTTTCAAAGGGGTCCCTTGACGTTTGACCTCCAGATATGTGAATGAAGCAGTAAAGACAATCTGCCCCGGTCTACGGTCGCACCGGGCCCCATCCCTCCCCGGCGGGGAGAGAGGGCGCAGCGAGCACTTTGTCCATGGCCCCGGGAAGCACCTTCGCCCCGAGCCTTTCCAAGCCGACCTAGAGCCGGTCGCGGCGCCCCACCTCATATGCGGGACTCCCCAGCCTGCCGTGTGTCGCTCACACCCTCCAGCTGGCTGTTAACGAGGGTCTTTTGGCACAGAGAAGTACTCGTATCGGTACTCGGTATCGGCGAGTACCCAAATGTAAGTACTTGTATTTGTACTCGGTCTGAAAAAAAGTGGTATCGGTGCATCCCTAAATATATACATACATTTGCATAAAGCAGCATATTTGCCCACTCCCATGTTGATAAGAGGATTAAATACTTGAAAAATCTCCCTTTAAGGTACTTATTGAACAGATTAAAAAAAGTGTGATTAATCGCGATTAAATATTTTAATCGATGGACAGCCCTAAAAATGACAAAATATAAGATTTTGCATATGTGATCACATGCATGAGTGTGTGTGTGTGTGTGTGTGTGTGTGTGTGTGTCTATTGGGTTAGTGGAAGCCCACAAATCTATTTTCAGAATCAGTGATCATTTTTCCGTCTGGAGCCAATTAGATAACCTGAACGCAGCACAGACACGATGTTTTGATACAGAGAAGATCTGTCCTTTTGGTGTCAATGATGAGATTCCTGAGGAATGTGTGCAGACACACACACACACACACCCACACACACACACACAGACACACGAAGGCACATGATTATAAATTCCTCATAACTCTGTCGCTAAATCATACTATCATTCTGTCACGCATCAACCCTCTTTTGTCCTGTTCCACCCATCCACCCACCCACACACACACATAGAAATGTTGGCGTAGGTACTGATGATGTTATTTGACAGAGTTCTGATCTGTGTCTGCCACACGCAAGCGTCTGGGGTCCAAATCAAGTAATCTATCAAACATGTGTCCACAGCCGAGAAGACGGCACCTCTCACACACACACACACACACACAAACATACCACAGTCTTCAGCATAGACGATATCAATCACTTCATTGGCATTCACAGTACAGTAACATACTCTCCCACAATAAAACTGTATGTGCGGCTGACCACAGATTCTGTTGGCCAGAGACTCAGAGGAATGTGACAATATCCCAGGGAAATACATTCAGGCCTGAGACACGCAACGACCAACACTAGTTACCCCTCCTATTGTGATGCGGGTCAACTTGACCCTGCTGCTTGAAGTTGTCTTAAATACAGTGGAAACCGCTTGTAGTGATCACGTCTGTCTGGGTCAAATTGATCACTATAAGCGGATGATTATTATAACCAAATTGTTGTTGTTTTGCATCATTTCTCGTGCAGATTACCATCTAATTGACATTTGTATATTTATTACATGAATACAAAGTAATGATACAGACCGCTTTGCTATTTACTGGCTGATTCTTCTGTCTTTTCCCTCACTGAGGGTGAGGCACTGGCCTTTTTGGCCAAGTCTTCAGCGCAAGCGTGCATGCCAAACGGCGCCCCTTGGCCGGGACTCCTCGTTCTCTCACCCAGTAGCGACGTTGAGGGAGACGGGTGCCGCCACATGAGTTACCGCCGCTGCGGTGCCGAGGAGCCGGTCAGCAGAGTTTCAGTTTGGGGGCATTATGTAACGAGGCATTATCAATCCACTTGACGAGTTCGGCTTCAGTCACAGGTAACTTCCCCGTTCACATTCTTTTTTTATTCAGAGAAAATTACTTGATATAAATGTGCACGCAGCATCAGCCTAGTTGAGCTTTGTAATGTAACTGCCTTTAAAAATACACAAAGTGTCCCATTGAAGATATTTTAAACACTTAAAGGGACTGTTTGTAAGAATCAGAAATTGCATGTTAACAGCGACACCGTGGCCGTTAAGTCAACGAAAGTCACCTTTGGGCTGCTCTTGTGCTCGCTCTAACTAGACATGAACGAGCATCGCTCAACACAGTGAGGCGACACACGTCAGCTAAAAGCACAATATCACTCTATATTTCACCTGCTTGGCAGTAATGTTAGCTGACCAGACGAAGGTCTCTCCATGAATCAATGCTGATCCTAGTGTTGGCTTTTCCTGCCTCAGCCTCCCGACCGCGCCCGGAGTGAACAGGGGAGACACCGGAGATTTGGTCGGAGACAATAACGTTTCTCTCTGCGGAGCCCCGTCACTTCACAAGACACGGGAAACCTCTGTTGGTCTGGAGGAGCTGCAGCAGTTATTTCTGCAAAAACGTCCACTGTACATTCACTAGATATTCTCAGAGCTAAACTAACTCTTCTGCAGTGTGTAGTGTGCGCGCATGCACGTGAGGTGGAGCGAGCTGAGTGAAGGCCAGCAGGCAGGCAGAGGAGCAGTGTACAGCAGAGACTCCGGTCCTGGAGACCAAAGCTACGGTCTCCCCCGCGTCCTCCGACCGCGGCCAACACTGTTTAACAGACGGGCTTCACTAGATAGAACTTTGTGGTTTTGGTGCTTCCGTGTAGTTTGTGTTGGAGTCTGAGTCTGATCAGCGTAGCCACACGCGAGCGCGCATACGCGAGCGCGCATGGGACACCGACCCGGGTGATTTATACGTGTAAGAAGTTACAAACAGTCCCTTTAAGTGATAATTATTTAGTGTGATAAGGTCATCTGGTAAGATCTGTAAAAATTAGATGAAAAATTATGAAAATGACCATCTTTTACTCAAAATGTATGGATGTGCTGCTACTTACCATTATCATTGTTTGTATGTTAATTACTTTTAAAAAATGTTTTGCCTTTTTTATTTCTTGAGCACTTAATAACCTGTTTTTTAAAAGCAGATTACCAGTAAATGTGATCGCGTTGCATCAGTAAAGAGAAACAGATTATGTTGTTGCATATTATCAGACTGCTGTGATTACACAATCAGACACCAACACACACCCTCGGAAACACACATACTTAGGCACATGCGCCTGTAATCATGCACACACAGATACGAGCATTCACCCCAAGAAAATTGCAACTGCTTGTTCACGTCAGAGGTGTTTATGCTGGCATGATTGGTGCCCGCAGAGCCGCAGGCCCTTACTGCTGTTCCTCCACCCAATAAAACACAAATCTGTTGACATGGATCAGGACTTAAGTGCCCCAATGGAATGTATACAGACATACTATATACAGTATATGTACACGGAGACCACAGTAGTTTCTGTTGTTACAGTATTTCTACATGTGAACAGACGATAGTTCAGAAACTGTAAGAAAAGAAATTAATGCACAAAGTTTCAGTGTTTGTTTGTTCATAATAATTCTCTTAAAATAATAATAGGTAACATATTAATGCTTATTAGTGTTGATTTTTATTTATTTATTCAACAAATAGTTCCTCAACCTATAGCCGTAAAACATTTAGATTTATTAGCAGTGTTTGGAAGGTGTTTGCCTTTAATTAAACCAAAAGATTCGTGTTGCAACAATTTTGTTCAAAAAACGTGTGGGTCGGAAGCTAGGATATATATTGCAATTTTAAAGTATTGCAATTTGATATTACGATTTATTGCAATTTTTCTTAACTTTTTTAACACTAAACCATGGGGAAAAGTTGAATCATACACTTCTAGGGACTTTTCTTTGGGAGAATATCTAAATTAATACATTAAAATGTTTGATTTTCAGCATGTATGTAGTCAGAGATGTCCTGAAGTCAAATATATCAGTCATTATCAGGAATTAATTATTACATCTTTTCCAGCAACCATAAAATCAAAGAATAAAGACATTTCCCTCACAAATTAGGTGCATTTTCTTTTTAATTTATAAGGAACATGTAATGTTTTATACTTCTGGTGAATATAATCAATCAATCTTATTTCCATATATGTATTTTGTATATACAGTTCCCTTTGTTAACACCTTATTTTGAAAAGCGGACATAGTCCCACATGTCTACTTCCTCTAACTTCTCCAAGGTGGTCTCTAGCTCTCCCGTCAGCTCCGTTCTCTTTATCCATCCATGGTCAGCTCCATCGGGGCCGTTTGAATGCATTTAACATAAATGTCAGTATATGGGTGCTCTACAGTCGTAGCGTCGGCCCGTTTGACCACGGAGATGAGAGCGACGGACGGCTCAACCACAACGTTACCGCGATACGATAACGTTTCCTGTCCGTGACAGAGTTAGCGTGCAGCTTTAGCCGTGATGTCTAGCTACGGTTTTCCCCACAATGTGTGAAACCCAAAGTGTTTCCATCCTTTACTGGATGTGTAGTGTTTACCACGCTGGATTTAACATGTGAGGGTGCAGGTCGTATCCATGCAGACCCTCCAACGTTTTCTGCTTTGTCGTTTCGGCTCGCTGTGGTTTGTTTTGGTTGACGGATACAGAACGGAGATGACGTCACGTTACTCAGACTACAACAATAAAAGTAGTGACTTACTTCTACCTCCACATAGACTCAAATGAAGCGAATATATTGATTCTGGCATTAAAAAATCTATTTCAAAATCGTAAACAAAAAAAATTGCGACACATAGGTGAATTGATTTTTTTTTTGCTGCTGTCAATAAAAACAGCACACAGAAACTGTGCCACAAAATGCCAATTCGTTCCTTGTAAATCTGAAACGCTGCTGTTGGATGCAACACATTTCAGAGGAAGTACTCCCTCCATGTCTAGTGGTTGTCACGGCGACTACCAGCCTCCCTGTCATCTATCGTCGAGACTGAGTGACACCACGACACACACACACACACACACACACACACTAGCTCCTGCAGCTGTTGCCAGCCGGCTATCTGAGGAGGTTCTGATGGCCGCTGGCCTGTCCTGGTTTCCCATGGTTTAGTGTTTTTACGAGCAACTGGAAGCCATTATGGAGATGAGGTTGTTGAGCAGAGCGGAGCGGTCCTCTCCCAGTGATGACAGGCCTCTCAGTCCGGCTCTCCTTCCCTCCCAACGTAAATTAAACACAAATGGCCTCTGTGCTGTCACACACACACACACACACACGCATTCTCTGTGCACACACAGTAACATGCACATGTATTCACACACACAAAACATGCACAGTGCCACCTTACCATGCACGTGTACTGTAAGCACATGTACAGCGTCCAAGAATGTTTCACACATGACTAAAACAAACATGTTTAATGTACGGAGCATAAATGGATTTCCTGCACATTTGTTTCAAATAAGGTTGAAAGGAATGCTTCAAATTTTGCAATTAAATTGCATACTTGAAAATGTGTTTTTTGTAATGAAACAGTCTCAATTTAATACTGATGCCTCTATATGACCTACATGAGTAAACAAGACCATCGGCGTGCCTGTCACCGGGTCGACGACCTGTCCATCAACTTCAGCGGGAAGTTCTACTGCGTGTGGCGGCGACTGGCGGACGGAGAGAAGCTTAAACGGGGCGGCAGGGTCCGTCTGTGTCTACAGAACCTGGAGCTCACTGCACGTACTGGCCGTACTGCTGAGCCCGCTGGCTGGGAGATACTGCAGAACCAGAACCAGGACTGGGCGGGGCAGACTGTCAGACCCTGCTGCAGTAAAATTACAGGTTTTCTAAAGGGACTGCAGATCTTTACCACACGAGGCTGTGATGCTCATGGAAACACTACCACCGCTTTTCTCCACAGGGGCCGCCAAGATCAACACAAAATGAAAGTTCCTTCTAGTAACTTTAATAATGTATATATTACATTTAACAAGGCTTGTCACGGTTTAGTTCATTTTCACGCATCGGTGCCATGTTATCAATACATAGTCGGACGACGGACGCTACAAACCGAAAGTGAAAATATCTGCTCCAAACGGAGTCTCAGCTCAGAGCAGCAGGAGTCAGATTTCACACACGGGACGAGAGAGAGTTGGCAGACAAGACGATGGAAGAGGATTTGTTGTCAAAGCAAAAAGCAAAACTGCCTATTTGGCAATATTTCAGATTTCAATCCAAAAAGGGAACCGTAACTTTAATGAGATAATCGCCGTGGGGAGGACGGAGCGGTCACAGCTTGTGTGCGGGTCCACAGCAAAAGCTGGACCGGAGAGGCCAGACACACCGCCACCCGACGGTAAAGATCAAAGTAAGCGCTCTACACATACTGACCGTCATCTTTTTTTTGTAAAATGTCCGGTATAAAACAAAAATGACATTGTCTGTGTCATTTGTACTCAGTGTCCAAACAGCGCTGAGAGTGCCACTGATAACAAGAGCATGAGTCTACGGCTGCTAGCAGCTCGGGGAGACTCTAGTTTAAAGGTCCCATATTTTAAAAAGTGAGAGTTTCATGTCTTTTATATTATAAAGAAGGTTAAAGTGCTATATAAATAGTATGAAAGTATCAAAATGCTCAATCCACAGATAAATACACACAGCCCGTATTCAGAAACTGTGCGTTTGAAAGAAGCCGTTAGGATTTCTGTACATTTGTGATGTCACAAATCTACAATATTTCGACCATTTTAAACGTAAACATTCTAAATGTGTCCCAGTTTATTTCCTGTTGCAGTGTATGTGAATGACATCAGCTGACAGGAAGTAAACATGGACCCAAGCTGTTGCCTAGCAACACAATTCCGTTGAAATGCACTAAAACGGAACGTTTCAGACAGAGGGTGAATACAGGTATATTCAGACAGACAGTATGAGGAAAATAATGTCTTGTTTGAACATTAAAGCATGTAAACATGTTCTAGTAGAAACACAAAATACAAGTATGAACCTGAAGATGAGCACGATATGGGACCTTTAAGTATATTTTTTAGTTTTGCAGGCATTGGGTCATAAAACCTTAAACCTTAACCTGATGAAACTAATCACAAAGCTTTTGTTGACGAGCGATCCACTTCATGTCACAGTATATAAGAAATATCACCTGGGTGAACAGAGAGCTGCTCCTGTGTCTATGATATTTGCATTGATTTGATTGGCGTGTCTCAGAGCCTCTTACTGTGGAGCAGGAGGATTGACACCGTTGACTGTTGCTGTCATACAGATTAATCCTATTGTTTTCCTTTTTTTTACCCTCACAACCAAAGTTATTATTTAGGCTGTTTTACAGGCGTCCAGCCTCTGGGTGGGATTGTCCCACTGCTCAACATAAATCTACCAGTACTTCATCATGTCCTCTATATACTTGGAAAAACATTATGGCTGTCCAAACTACAGTCTTCTTTAACTGTGATGGGTTACTGGGCTGTAGCGATGCCCAACAACGCTGGAGAGAAGAAGAAGACAGCTTACAGCCAAACTCTCCTGCCATCCGTTAACATCGGTATACATCCGAGCACAGCTGAAGTCATTCTGGCTGCTGAAGGTGGTTACAGCATTACATACAGCGCTGGAAAGTGGTTTCAGTGTTACATACATGCCAGACTTATAGCTGATGTATGGACCGCAGACAAAAAGGCTGAATATCTGCAGTGTTTGAGTTATCCTTTTACATTCTATATGGGATACTTGTTGCTCTACGTACAGTTTACAGGCTAAAATCTCACCGAATGAGCATTCAAAAAACTACAGATGATTCCAGAAAAATAACTTAAAAAGACAAAATGGGTAAAATGTTACATAACCTCACTGGCCTGGTCACACATTACAATAATGGGTTTTTTTTAAGAGCCACACTGATATTTTTATTCAAGCTACTGATTGTTGTTATTTTAATAAATTGAAATATTACAATATGTATTCAATAATTGTTTGTTTTTCAGAACTGTGTACTTTGTCAGGTTAGAAAACCCCAAATGAAAGTCACCACGACATAATAATAACAAGGGCTGTCAAAGTTAACGCAATAATAACGCGTTAACGCAAATTCGTTTTAACGCCACTAATTTCTTAAACGCATTAAGCTAGAGTGAAGATACTGGTATCATATAAAACTAGAAAAAACTTAGGAATCCATCGGTAACAACCATGTCATACTAGCGTGACGCCAAGGAGGCTAAAAAATGCTCCAAACTTAAGCTAAATTTTGGCCTCTGACCTCCAGATATCTGAATGTTGCCTGTTGGGCTGCCGTTTGCCATGTTATGATTTGAGCATATTGTTTTATGCTAAATGCAGTACCTGTGAGGGTTTCTGGACAATATCTGTCATTGTTTTGTGTTGTTAATTG
>CAKAKR010066908.1:19857-34434 GCA_916700685.1 Adelosebastes latens | reverse complement strand
CGGAGCTCCTGAGGCGATGCTACTTTCAAATGATGCTAGCTTTCCAACATCGTCGACCCTATCTTTAAGGCTTAGAGGGTTAAAGTTAAACTGAGGTTTAGGTCACAGTCATGTTTATGGGAATGTATTAATGAGTCCTCACGAATAAAATGTGCATGTATTTGTGTGAGTGTGTGTGTGTGTATGTGTGTGTGTGTGTGCGGTGATTACACTTGCATCCTCGTGCATGTATGACATACTATGAGTGTTTGTGTGTCTCAGCCTATGTGTGAGTTTTTTTTACTTGCATGCGTGTCACTGTGTGTAAGAGTATGTGTGTATGTACAGTATGTGTCGGCATTTCTCTGTGTGTGTCTGTATGAGTGTGTGTGTGTGTGTGTGTGTGTGTGTGTGTGTGTGTGAGAGAGAAGAGCTGCAGCAGTTAAAACGCTGACTCTAGTAGATTGTGCGCTCTCTCCCCAGACACCAAACCCACATTTCCACTCTGGTCATTGCTGCTACAGCAGCCGGTACACACAACCACAATAGTTGGTGCTGCTCTCCCAGCTCTCTGTGTTTTCATTATTCATCTGTGGAGTTCTGAGTGAGTGAGCTCCCCCAGCAGCCTCGTGCTTTGTATTCACACAGCTTCACACAATCACACCTCAGAGCTGCCTCAGTCCAGCCAGCCAGCCAACCACAGAGCTCTGCTGCTCCACGAGCTGCTCTGCTCATGAAGAGGCCTGATTTTCTACACGTCTGCACTCGCTGCTCTCAAATAAAAGCCACCTTTTACTTTCAGGGATGTTTTTAATGGAAACCCATAATGTCTGAATCCTCTAGGTAATACATCTAAACCTAACATTTGAGGCTTATTCTCTCAACACGTCGAGTACTGCAGCTTGGCCAGTGGCTCTCGCCGTCTGATACCGACGCACCGGGGCACCCTTTAGCACCCGTATGGGATGTATCGGGCTTTCATCTAACTCCAACGTAAACCCATCTGCGTCGTTATTAGACGCTCAGAGCAACTGATGTAGTATAAAGAGCTAGAAAGTCCATGTAGGGATGAGGTCGGGTTGGATGGATGGGTCAAACAAACACAGGACTTTCACCCAGGAGACTGCCGTTCATGTTCCGTGTGAAACCGTTATATTGCCGTAGTTTTATGTAACTTCTACTTTACTGATGCCAGTCACGTAACAAATATATTTTATGTAGCAAACATTCTTAATTTAACCCAAACCATGATCCTTTCCTATAAGCCTGACCAAGTTTTGTTGCGTAAGTAAAGCTAAAATCTAAGTATTCCTACGTTGGAAGTTGTATGCATGTAACAAGCGGAAACTCTACGTTTCCTGTGAACATGGGAGTTTATTTTGAAAAAGACACTATGCATGTGACAAGTGGAAACTGACACGTCCAAAACTGACACTAGAGGGGTACCTAGAGGGTCATAGTTTGAAGCGTAGAGCAACCTATAGCGTCCATATTTGAAGAATTGGGAGTGATAATGTATTGATTATTGTGATAGAAAAGAAAGTTGGTGCTGAATAATCTAAATAAGCATGTAGGAACAATAGTTGTTTAACTGTTATTCAGCCATGTGTACTTTTCTGCAAAATACTCCATTGTGTAAATATGACTTTATTGTGTTCCACTGTGGCTCATCTCCAGGAAAAAGAAACACATTTGTCTCAAAGAGGGGAAGACTAGTTTGTTCAGAGCTTTGTCCTGTGATGTATTAACCAATCGGATTGTGCAGGAGAGTTGTGTTTGCAGCAGAGATAAAGGTTAGATTAAGGGTCATTGCAAAAAAAAGATGGACTTCAATGTACAAAATTTAATTGTGGAGAGCAGAGCATTAAATAAAAAGGAACTAACTAGCATATTCACTCAGTCTGGATCAGTTTGGATGCCTCATTAGAACTTTTAGCACAGTTGGAGGACTTGGAGCTGCTGGTGAATTGGCAAAATAATTATAAAATGTAGTTCTGTAGTGTCTGCTAACTTTGATGCACTTAACTTATATTTGATTGTATATTTAATCCTACATTTAAAACCAGCAGCTGGAGTTTTTTTTTTTCTTCCAGATACAACAGGAGAGCTGCTTCGTGATGATATTTCTCTTTGCACTACTTCCTCCGTCTCTGAATGACAAAGGGCCGGAGCCTTGAAGAGACGACTGTTTCACTCACAAACAGACGGCGAGTTTGAAGTCAGGTGAAAATGTCATCCCACCACTGAGGAGAACAGAAGAAGCAGAACATTTTGTTCCTAAGTCACTGAATCTTATTCACAACTTAATCACGAGGAAATAAAAAAAAGACACCCTCCATCCTCTTCCAGAAAATGAAATGTATGCAAATAACACACCACGCACAGTACGAGAGGCCATTTTTACTGTGATAATGGGTGCAGTCGTACCCGTAATCACAGTAACAAAAAGTATGAGGAACAGCTGGAAATCATCAGCAGCACAATCAAAGCACAGAGTGTCCTCGGGGCTTTCATACAGAGCTTCTGCTGCGTGTACTGGGTTAGGAATAACAAGTGGAATAAGGCAGAGGGTTCACTCCTTCAGGTTGTGTTAAAGCAGACAGTAAAGACTGACTAGCTGATGGCTATAATTCCATGTTACCATCACATGGATGTGGTCAGGAACGAAGGAAAAAAAGGTCCTAATGGTTCGATAATCAAGTCTTGTTACTCCAAGTAACAGAAGTGTATGCATATTTTACTTATATTATAAATACTAAAGTACCAATATTTTGTCAGAGCCCTCGGCCTCAGATACCGACGTCTGTATGAGACGCACCGGGCTTTGAATTAAATCCAATGTAACCACCCGTATCAATATAGAGCAATTGCTCCGGAAGTCAGGTGACGCAGTAAAACAGGTTGTTCTCATTCACTGTTCGTACTTACAAAAAGTAACGCATTGTAATTCATATATAAAGCATGTAATCGTGAGCCACGGCATGCAGGTCTGCTGCTAAAGAAGTCAGGTGATGTAGTACAAAGAGCGACAAACTCAGCGCAGGGAGGAGGTCCAACCAAGTCCAACCACATTGTTCCGACCATGTATTAATTTACAAAGTTTGTTGATTATGTATTTGGCTTGATAGGTCAAAATTCCCATGAAGGTGTTCAGTTTCCTGCTAAACACAACGACTGGCTAAATGCCTCATACTTGTAAACTGGTCACATTTACCTCAAACCAAACATGTTTGATTGCAATCTCCCATGCTTTTTGGAACTATTTAGGATTACCTGTAACTATTTTAAAAACAATATTCCTGGTGATTTGCTCTTTATAAATATTGCATGATATAACAGACCACACCGCAGTGACTCAGTTTTATCAGTGAAAGTTGCAGTAGTTATCTCAGAGGGAACGTTCTGTTCCCACAGTCTAAATGTATTCCACAAGAAATAAGGAGTGAACTGAGAGCCAACAGGGTGTCCTAAAATGCAAAAAAGAGCTTCCCAAAGATAGTGTGGGACATCTCTCCCATCTGCGGGAGACTTCACAACTCTACTCCCATCCTCATCATGTGGGAGGTAAACACCATCTTCAAATATGGAGGCAGCGTGTGAATGCCAAGCTCAAATATCGAAGCATGAGTCAGATCTCCAGCCAGACGGCGCCAGATGGAGAGACGAGATATGAGAGTATAGAGGCTTATAGCTTGTAGCGCAGTATTAGCCATGGAAGATTTCCCCTTCATGCATCTATTATAGTGGCACTTACTGGCAGAGGACGTATTCACTTCTCCAAATGTCAAAAATCGTACTTTAAAATGCTTTTAAAAATTGAAAGATTCAGTCAACTGATTAAGATGGCATAAACGCTGAATTATTATTTTATTTATGGGTCAACAATTGCTTGAAAATGGTCCAAATGATGGGATGACCTTATATTTTGTGGTCAGGAAACATTCATTGTCAAAAGAAGGGTTTCCAGGTTGTCCTGAGGTCGGCTGCTACCGGTCTCACCCAATGGTGAATGAATGACGTGACAATTTCTAAGTCATTTTAGGTGCAATAACAACACCGCTCTTGCTTTTCACGCCATGTAGTCTGTACTGACTGCAACGTAAACACACCCGTGTGAATATGCTACACTCAGAGCTAGTGACGTACAGTAAAATGTGAGAGAGACTGCTTATGGTGGACGGGTCCAACAAACACAGGACTTTCAACCAGGAGACCGCTGTTGTTGAGTTATGTGATGTGTTTTCTGTACTTATGTGTTGTTGTTTACATATGTATTTTACTTATTTTAAGCCCATCCATGATGTTTTTTCCTAAACCTAACACATGGTTTTGTTTCCTAAACATAACTGTGACAGTTTTAGTTGATAACCAGCGTCGTATCGGGATCGCGCTTTTTAGGGTTAGTTAAGCCAGATGACGAGAAGATACCCTGAATATGTTGAATGCACTTTGTAGTACGGGCCTCTGGTTGGCTGCAGATATAAAAACAAATCACAGTGACTGAGAGTTCATGGTCAACATACAATTTTTTTTTTTCGCCATAATCAGCACAAAGCACAAAAGTAACGGGTCGAAAATGTCCAATATCCCTAGAAGGAAACTTGTTTTCTCATCTGTCACCTCTATAGTTAACGTTTGGTTCGGTTCAGGCAGAAGACATCTTTGGTGTAGGTTGGAGAAAGATGTGTTGTGTGGGAAAGCTGTCTCCTAGAAATATATTTATATTACTAATTGCAAATTAGCAAATACATTTTGTTCTTAACATAATACCACCAACGTTTTTAATCAACATGATGAAGAAAAGGTCATTTATGTATCTGGCAAGTTGCAAATTGTTCACACTGAACTGCACAATGTTCTTACAATGAATTTCATTTTTTTTTCCTACAATTTCTGCTCAGTGATCAAAGCATTATTTAAGTGTTAATGGTTATGTTTAGGCACTAACAGCACTTGGTTAAGGTTAGGGATTGATCATGGTGTTGGTGAAATGTAAAAGTGCCTTGCATCATGAGACACTATGTGTTTACTTTATTAACATTTAACTGAAACCACGATTCCACAGTCTCAGGTGTCTAAGATCTGCTCTCTGTACATCAACCACCTCCCTACAAATTGACTTCCATGTGGTACGAGAACATAACACTTCACTTCCCTGAAAAAAGTAATCATCACAATCCAGGCAGAAATTAAATTTCTCTTGAAACGTAACTGGCAAAACAAATAAGTATCATATAAATGCAATTTCCAACAGGCACATAAGCAAAAACTGAAAAGCGGCAGTGATAATGAGCCAACAGAAATAAGGCTGCAACACCACAGCTGATGATCTGGCAAGTGAGAAAAGCTCTCTGGGCAGGTGTGCATACTGAGTGGCTGATTAGGGCGATGACGGACAGGTGGAAGGACACTAGAACGGCAGGAAATGTTAAGATGCTCCGGAACAGATGCTAAATTAAACTAAGATGGTTCTGTCACCATAATATTGGTTGAAGGTTGCAGTTTGACAGGCGGTGTCTCAACATTTGAGCTATTTTTGACTCTTGTCACTTTGTGCTCCTCAACATTAAATTGCAGCATTTCTGTTTTAACGTTAGTTCAATCAGGAGTTCATTATTACACGACATGTGATCATAAGGTCTTGACAGAAAGTCTTTGGAGCTCAGACCTTTGTTACGACAAAACATAAAGAGGGACACAACACCGGATTAGATGCAACAGAATACAATATATATATATCTATATATATATATATAAAAGACAAAAGGGACAAACTAAAGGAGCCCAGAGCACGGCTAGGCTTCTTTAACAGAAGAAACAAACCTTCAGGAACAAACTCTCCAGAGACTCGCCACCGTCCATTAATGGAACCAACATCACCTTCATTTTTCAGCAAAAAAGCAACACAGAAATTCATTACCGGTCGGCCGAGCTATTTCTCCTTCTAATTTTAAAGTTCCTGTCACACGGTGCATAGATATTGTTCAGCTGAGTTTATGAATATGAATGTGAAGCTATAGAGGAAACACTCGGTTCATTACCAACACACTGTAAAAGGTCCACTGCGATATGCAACACCTATTGCTCACTGATGCACATACAATCATCCATGCTACAGCTCACACACACACACACACACACACACACACACACACACACAGTGAGAGATTTAAGCCTGAGAGCAGAATACACTCAAAGCTCATAGAAATGAAATCACTGCTGTGGGATAAAATGAAGTTATTATGTTTGTTCCCAAGAGGTTACACACATAAACACACACACATAAACACACACACACACACACACACACACAACCACTGCTGGCAGTGAGCACACAGAGGAAGGCCACAGAATAAAGCTTGGGGTTTGTTTGTTAAAGCAGTTTGCATTGAGATGCACCGAGACGCTTCGGGATGTACAATTGGAATCTAAATTAAATTGCGATGCAGAGAGGCGGGTCTGAGGGAGTGAAAGAAAAAGAAGAGGAGAGGGTGGGAGTGAAGAGGTGGACACTCATGTTTGTTTGAAATCTGACTTGATTAATCTGAGAAGGTGAAAACAAAACCATCCAAAGACCGAAACATACATAGAGACAAGAAAAGATTTGAGAGAGCACAAAACAAACTACTGCTCAGTCTGGGAGTCAACAGTTGAGAGATTGGTAAGTATCAGATTTGAGCCTGAGGAGAGGATCGTGAGCGTAACGGATGATCGGAGTAGCAAGAGGAATTGTCTATCAGACCCAACAGTCTGGATACTCACACTCGGTATGATGACTTTTGGCAGTTTAAATCCCCCGAGCACAAACTGAGAGCAGAGTGTTCAATGTGACCTGGAAGTGAAGAGTCATCCTGTTAGACTCTTCCTTCTACTTTCAAAATAAAAGCTGGGAAATTAGCTTTTATTTAACCAGCAGATGGAGAAGTAGAGCAGTATTTGGTGTCTGTATTGTCTTAAAGCTGCAATAGGCAACATGTTTTTGGCATTCATCCATTCATTGTTGTTCACAGTCCGCCAGAGTCTTTCCTCTCCAGTTGTTTCCATGTCGGCCCGCTCTGTTTGTCAAGGTACCTGCGCCAGGTGTTCTTGGGCCGGCCTCTCCTTCTTTTGCCTTGTGGGTTCCATCTGAGGGCCTGCCTGGTGATGCTGGTACCGGGTTTCCAGAGTGCATCTCCTTCTCCTGGGTTGCATTCAAATAGTCCTTTTTGCTTAGGAAGGTTCCTAACTGAGTGAAATGACCCGGAAGTACCTCAGTAGCAGCCATGATAAGAGCCGTTCGAATTCACCAAAAGTTAAGGAAAGGAGCTTCAATGCTTCCTTTATTATCTCCTTTAGCAGAGGATACACTGGACCATCCTTTACGAAAGGAAACGAGAGAATAACATCCCACAATACCTTGCGGCCGTAGCATTTAAAGTGACGCTACATTCGGCCGTTCATGATAATAAATTATATGCTTATCTTGCATATTATTTTCATACGCTCATACACTAATTGGGATTCATGTTTAATATGAGTGGACAGTGACAACCATTTCGTTTCACTTTATTTTTAATTAATTATTTATTTCGAACATGTAACAAATACCTCAGTAAAAAACAAAACAAGAATAACTAATAAAATTAACAGTAAATAACCAATTAACAAATAATCAACATAAATACATATTACGAATATTTCGAAAAGAAGTTGGAAGAAGTACAGCCTACACTTACAGTATATGGTCCTACCCCTTCTCCATAACTCGAACAATTAACTCAATATTTATCATATATTCCTGTTTATTTCAATTCCAGCCTGGTAATGAAGTGATATTTTTCCACGTTAGGTCAGATGATCCTTTATTATCTGTTGATAGAGTGTTCCAGCAGCAGGAGGAGGAGCTGTGGTATCTCTCTTTAACACACCGCAGGTGAAGGAGTCTGTCACTGAAATACCTATTTAACAACGCATGGGGAGAAGCAGCGCCTTTTGTAGTCAATCTTCAGAACATTGTAGTTTCACCACAGCAAACTGACGTCACTAACATCCGCCGCCGTCGCATCATAATGATGGAGTCTAGTGAAAGAGCAGTCGGATTCTCCTAACACCGCTGTTGTCTTTTCCTAACTCCTTCTGAATTCTCCTTCTCATCTTTCCTTGACCTCATGACGTTTTCCACTGAGGTCAAGGAAAAGTGGTTAGGAAAAGACGTTAGGACGTAATTATTTGACTATTCGAACGCAACCCTGATCTCTTCTTCCACAGGTTTTTGACCTGTTCTCTGCCAGAGATCATTGTTGCTGGTGATATCTGGCCAGTGGATGTTTAAGATCCGCCTCAGGCAGTTATTTATTAACGTTTGTATTATTGTTATTGTGGTCTTGGTTGTCCTCCACGTCTCTGAACCGTAGAGGAGTATTGATTTGATGTTGGAGTTGAAGAGTCTGAGCTTTCTCCGCCGGCTGATTTCTTTGGAGCTCCAGATGTTCTTAAGTTGTATGAATGAAGCCCTCGCCCAAGTGTCCACTGGATTCCGTTTCTCCTCTGGGCAGTTGTGGACTTCATTTTTGGCACATTTTTTGGCGTCATTGGGCAAAAAAACTCATAATAACCTTTCAGCATATTGTAATTCAAGTCTTCTGAGAGAAAACTAGACTCCTGCACCTCCTCATGGCTCTGTTTTCAGGCTTTAAAAAATCTAGGGCCAATCACAGGTCATTTCAGAGAGAGAGCGTTCCTATTGGCCGTGCTCCGGCTGATGGGCGGTGCTTGGTATTTCCTCAGCAGAACTCAACATGGCTGCCGGGTTATAAACGTTCTTATTTTACAGCTAAAAGATGTTTCTGAGACATTTGAGGAGAGAAATAAGCATTAACGTAACAGAATATTGATTCATATTTGATCAGCGCTGCCTGACTTTGAGTTTGCGAGTGATTGACATTGATCTTGCAGATGTTAGGAGCACCAGAGGCACATGATTTCTGTCAGACTTCTCATGCACTACTGTCAGGATATAGTGACCGTTTTATAAAAAAAATAACTTTTATTAATCATATTTGCTCCATTTCTACCCGCTGCAGCTTTAATGGAGGCAGAAAATGTGCAACACAGAATGAGAAAGAGGATGTTGATCTGAAAGTGTGTCCCAGGGAGGAGCAGAGGACAACAGAGAGAGAGAGAGAGAGAGAGAGTCGGTATCACTGAGGCCCACGTTGTCTCTGCTGGCCTTCAGAGAGACGGAGAGGTGAAAAGGCTGAGGACAAAGACAGAGACAGGCTTTGTTTCGTTTATCACTGGCACACACACACACACCTACGGTACTGCTACTGGAAACAGGAGAGGACAAAGTTATAAACCAAACACACACACACACACACACACACACACACACACACAGCAGCAGCTGAGTGTGATGAATGGGGAGGTAACAACTGTGTTGTCATGGTTTCCTCTAGTAAAGACCTTCTATGCTTGCTTTGAAACCACACGTACACTTACACACACACACACACACACACACACACACCCCTACAGGGTACCCTCTGTGCCTTCCTCTCCACAATCCACTCACCAACCAGACAGATGGTGAAAATGGTAATTATGGGAGCAATTTACCATCAAGTATGATGTTGTAATGTTGTAGGCAAGCACAGCAGAGAGGGAGAGAGAGAGAAAGTATATTATTCTGCTGCTTTTCATGAGAGCAAAGTGAAAGTGTTTGACCCAGAAACCTGGAATTGTCGGTAAAGAAAGACCAGCAGTTGATTGGATGAAGAAACCAAACAGACGGGAAATCAATCAGACTGTCAGTCATCAGTCTGAAAACACCCAGCGAGTCTGACTGGATCTGTCTGGAGAGAATGACCAGTCAACATGGAGATCATGTTCCTGTGAGGTGCTGCTGCTGTTTTAATTAACGGCTGAGAGCAGCACGTCTTGACAGGCAATCCCCCCGGTGAATCAACACGTTCTCAAATAGAGACACTCGGTCAGTGGCCCTCGGCGTCTCATACCAACACATGAGGAACTCTTTAGCATCTGTCTGAGCCGCACCGGGCTTTAACTCCAATGTAAACCAATCCATTCACTATTAGACGGTCAGAGCAGCTGGCGAGAATGAGAGTGAGAGAGTCCGATTAGGGAGGAGGTCGGGTTAGGAGGAGTCATTGTTTTGCAAGTAACAAGTCTCAAGTCTGGCTTTGAAGTCCCGGGTCTAGTCCCAAATCAAGACCCACAACTGCTGAGTCATGTCCTGCGTCAAAATAGAAAGGTCACACGTCATCGACCACCATCAAGTCCCTAGAAGTGGGACTGTCTCCAATCAACTATATGAACAAAAGAACTATATGCTTTGAGTCCTAAAGGAGTGATTATGAATATTTTTTTACACTAATTTTTAAACAGAATAACAGTAAACTAAGAGGATTAATGAATGCTATTTAAAATCTGTATTTTTTCATTTTCAAATAAACCTTGTGACACAATTACAATCATTTATAATTTCCAAACTTAAAGTTTTGCATGTTGTCAGTATTTGAGTTGATAACGGCAGTCTTCTTTTCTGCTTGCGTAATGTGATTGATTGGCTGCTAATTCTCTCCATTGTCAGGAAGAGTTTAGATGCGACTCTGATGTTTTAATTCACTGTTGTTCCCGGATGTTGTGTGTTTGTTTGCATTCTCCCCGTTGCATCTTTTGCAGCAGAAGCTCCTGAACAGTGAAAAAATGCGTCCCTGACTCTAATTCAGTCACCGGTGAACCTGAAGTGTCTCTCCTGGCACGGCCAGTCCTCCAGCTCTCAGGAAATGAAATCTTTCACCTGTCGCTCGTGTTCCCTCCTGTCAGGCTGTACGAGGCAGCTCCCCGGTGGGAGTGTGTACAATTGACCGGCTGCATCCTTTAATCCCCGCTGGGGGACTCGACCAGACCTGTTCTATGGTAATTGTGTCCTTTAATCAACTGGTTTGCTTCCTGACTGAGAGCCAGATGGTGTGAAACAACACCTCTGGTCTCCTGCCTCAGAACATAAACAATAATACGGAGGTACAGCAGCGGTGCTGAGCAGGACGTCCTGCAGGTACACACTACAACACCCATAGGCAGCCTGTTTTCTTTCTTTTAACAGTTTGATTTCAGGAGATCTAAACTGTACTTAACTAACGCTGCGTATGTAAGTTACGTATCATGCTTATTTTAACCCAAACCTAACCAAGTAAAACTAAGTAAATACGTTGAAAAACCTCTGTCGGTGCTATCTGGTCAAGCATTCGGTGGTTGTCAGTCGGACATGAACGGTGCTTTTTTTGCACCTTTTCGCACAAATGATTTATTTATTTATTTAGCGAATGCAAAGTCCTCGAGCCAGGCGGTTGCCTCCTGGTCTGCTGTATGGAGGGTGACTAACCCTCCTTTTAGACTGTGGAGCCGGCAAAGCCTCATTGATAATGTCCCATTGTTTGCACCTCTCCACAAGCACACAATGGGCTCGGGCTGCTGCCGCCAAGCAGGGGCTATGACCGGACCTGGATCTATTGAGGGTTGACCACTGTATCCTTGGCAGGTTGGTGCCAGGGATCTGTTGGGTGGAGTCTGACACCAGATGTTTGTTTGTGACATCCTTTGGTTGATTGGGTGGTGAAGTCGGCTGGTGGAGGATTCTTCCAAATCGGTCATCTAGATGGAAGACGGGCAGTGGGTGGGTTGAAGATGTCTGCATGAATTGGTAGATGGGGAGAGTCTGACCTTTTGAAGCATCCTTTGAGCCAGCGCGCGTAAAGAGCAGATTGTTTCTAGACTTCACCTTAGCCGCCGTTCCTTTCAGGTGTTCCTTGAAGGATAGGGTCCTGTCAAGGGTCACTCCCAGGTAAGTTGGGTTGGGGGCGTGCTTCAACTTCAGTCCGTAAATGATGATCCGTCACAAATGATGCACAGGGTGGCGACTGAAACCAGCTGGTTTACACATCGTTCATCATACTATGAAAGTCAGTGGAGAGTTTTAAGTAACTCAAACAGCTAGACAAACGGGTGGCCTATTTTCTTTCTGACGGAACAATCAGCCCAGACAGTACAGTGGGTTTTACTGATGACATAAACGAATGAATTATTCCTAATGATTCTTCCCCGCTGCCTCTGAACGCAGCATCAGTAATCAGTGAGTCTGCCACAGGTAGCATGAAGCAGGAACATGAAACAATCCAAAAATAATTGGATTTCAGGGGAGAATTTTCATATTGTGCTGATTTACTTTCTGCAGCACTACAGACTTAACCTTGATGCTAATACTGTCTGCTGCTGCTGCTGCACTCGTCACAAGTTCCTGGAGATGAGAGTATCAGCTGGAGTCTCAAGTATTCAATATATAGGGGTCACATGAAGCAGCAGAGCTAAGCTGAAGCTCGTCCTTGAGTCAGAATTACTAAGAACACTCAAAAACCATCGAAATCAACCAGTGGATTCGAAGTGCAACTCCATTCCCTTTATGTTGTTGGACATCCTGGCAGAGCTGTTATTGAGAGGCTGCACTCAATAAGTAGGATTTGTTTCCCTGTAAGCTAATTACTCAAGAGGATGTTCTTGTCTTTTTATTTTATATTTTTCACACACAGTGTTTACAAGTGTTTGGAAAAACAGCTCCAGGCTTGAGCAGTTATTCTTAGTTGTGAATCAGTCAGGCATGTTACGTTTGACAAGCACAAAATGTGTGTCCCATTTTTGGGATTTTTGATGGTGCTGAATGTTCAAAGGGGTTGGTGTTTAAGGGAAACGGGAGATGTTTTTATCAAGAGAAACATAATATGTTTAGCTGATGTATTTTGAAGAAACGATATGGTGAGCTGGTCTCAGGTTTGTTTGTTTCCTAAATGAGCAAAGTAGTGGGATTTACCAGGTTCTCTATACAGAACTCAGAGCATATTTATTGTCTCCACACGGCTCTCAACATGGCGACAGCTGAGCCAGCGGCTAGCAGCTAACGGTGCTAACAGCACGAACAGTGCAAATAACTACAACAGCGCTGACAGAGCTAACACTACGTTTACAAGCAGAAAATATTCAGTTTTTTACCCCTAAAATTTTCCACTAATATTCCCGTTTACATGCAGCCGTGCCTACATGGATTCACGCAACCGGTGGTGGACTTGTTGGACCGTGCGAACACAGCCTCCCTCTTTCATTCCTTCAACCACCTTCTTGAAAATGTTGGCGTTGTGATATTTACGAATATCCAAAAATCTGTTGATATCCATGTCTTTCATAATGTTTAAAAGTAGGTTTGTTTCTCCTTCCGGTTTCTTTTGCGCATGCATCTCTGCAAACTGTCAGCTAGTTGGTTTGTGTACAAACTCACAGAGCTGGCAATAAAAAGACGAGAAGCCGTGTGTCGCAAACTGCAGTAAAAATCCCAACTGAGACGTATGTTCTGAACGTGCTGTTTACATGTCTGCTCCTAAAACATGAATAATATCTGCATCCCCTAGATGTCTTAATCTGAAAATGCTCCAGTCAGAATGAGGCCTAATTCAGAACATCCAAACGGAAAATGCTGTTTACGTGACCCGGATCATATTTGGAATAAAAGTGGAATATTAGTGTGCAACATATTGGATGTTTACTTCCTCAGCGCTACACTTCCGTGACGACGCTGTGAGTCAATTTGGCACGGACATGATGAATTTGTTTTGGTTTTGAGGACTTGTTGAAAAAAGTAAATATGAAGCCACAGGAACAAACGACGGATCCTGTCAGTGTTCTGATGAGGAAAGTGTCGCCTGTCAGCGTCCTTGAGCGA
The DNA here is from genome assembly GCA_916700685.1 of Adelosebastes latens. Classification (NCBI taxonomy): domain Eukaryota; kingdom Metazoa; phylum Chordata; class Actinopteri; order Perciformes; family Sebastidae; genus Adelosebastes; species Adelosebastes latens. Next base: position 20,687 of record CAKAKR010066908.1, on the reverse strand, counting down.
AGACACTCCACACCTGCTTGTTCATTCATTACAAGTCACTCAGGATGAGGACATCATCAACTAAATCCCCCAAGTAATAATACTGCAAGGGCACATTGAAGGAAGTGCGGGATGCCACTCATTTATCTCATTTGAGTTCATCTGCACAGATTGCGCCAGCAAGCAAATTCTCATTTATTAATAAATTCCTCGTTTAGTGCAGTGATTCAGTACAAGGCCTCTGGCAGATGCCTTGTTTTTATGACTTGTGTTCTTCTCTGGTGCATCTGCCACACAGATTACTGTTCAGCTGTGCTCCAGAAGGCATTCTCCATCACAGAAAGGCAAGTAACCCTCATTTAGACCTTTGAGTCAGTGATGAAAGTCATATTTGTATCGAGGGCAAGAAAAAGACAGAACAGATGAGTGGATTTCCCCAATTTGATTTGCTACTTAAGAATATCTTGATGTAGAGGTTGTTTTGGACATTGTTGTCCAGCGCTGACTGCTTCAGTCTGGGAGTAGATTGATTTTTAATTATTCAGATCACAGCCACCTAACTAATGAATGTGTAACCCAGGTCACAAAGAGTTAACACACAGAGGTGCCTTAGCCAATCAGAGCGCAGGTTTACCGCACCCCAGGCAGGCTAGACAGTATACGCTACTCAAACGCTAGAGGACACTGTGAGGAGAGGAGCTGCTGCTGAACGGTAAAAATATAGCTCAGATAAAGTTGTAAACACAATATAACGTTGTCAAATCATAATGGTAACAGTCTGTACTCTGTTATAAGCTCATAGATGTGTGTGTGAGAGAAGCCCTGCTCACTGAAAGCTGCTGAGCGACACA
>CAKAKR010066908.1:0-18899 GCA_916700685.1 Adelosebastes latens | reverse complement strand
AAAAGACAGAACAGATGAGTGGATTTCCCCAATTTGATTTGCTACTTAAGAATATCTTGATGTAGAGGTTGTTTTGGACATTGTTGTCCAGCGCTGACTGCTTCAGTCTGGGAGTAGATTGATTTTTAATTATTCAGATCACAGCCACCTAACTAATGAATGTGTTTGTATATCACCTGCTCTGCTTGGAGGTGTTTACTTGACAAAGCCTGACAAAGATCTCTGAGCTTGTAACTATACAGTGTTGGAAGCTGTCGGTACAGATGCAGATCTTTAAGTCCTCAAATAAAGTACCAGGTCTGGATCACAGTGGGAAGATGTTTGAGCTCCTCACCTTGTCTCTAAGGGTGAGCCCAGCTGCCCTGCAAACAAAACTCATTTGACCTGCTTGTGTTTGTGTGTTTGTGAATCTTTTCAGTCATTACTCAAAGCTTAAAACTTGTTGGAACATACTCGTCTTCAGGCTTCCTCTTCACCACGGCATCCCAGTACAGCGTCTGCATTACTCATGATGCTGCATCAGTCCACCTGTCAGTCTCTCTCTGAACAACACTCTGGGATACCTGAACTCCTCCACATTTTACAGCGATCCACTCACAGCTGAGTTTTACAGCAGTGTCGTGGGCTCAGACTGGGAGGTGTTGACTCGCGTCCCAGCTGCTTCACACCGCAAACCGCAGGCTCGAGGCCGCACGTCAATAAGATTACAGAACTGTATCATCAGTAGAAAGCAGAGCTGCAATCCACGGGCCAAGTACCAGAACCTTAAATGCAATTATTTTGGTATTTGGCCTTATTTTTCTCCGTCCACTGGATGCCAGGCTGCATGCTGGAATCACTACAGTGATACGATAACCCCAATATCACAGCTGACGGTATGTGAACAAGCTAAACTGCTAAATTGACTCTCCAAATACTGTCCAAATACTTACGGACTGCACCGTAATTATCATCTACGTCTCTTGCACATTTTGTCTCCATCAGCACGAACCAACCATTAACGTATCCTGTCAGATTGTCCTAGAAGCAGGACAGTAAGACCATAATTACTTACTTATTGCATATTCATGGAGAAAAGCAGTAGTCAACACCTCCCTGCTGAGCACATGGCAGGAGCTTTGATCAGTGACGCTGATGACCAAAGCAATAAAAAAAAAACCACAGAAAACCCCCGATTTGTTTCCCAGACGTGCTGCTGTAGTCGATGGATAAATGAATATGCAGACGGAGGGGGACGCTCTCGGGGTCTGTCTGGCCTGTAAACAACACTTTAATAGAACAATCAATCTTTAATACCACAATCAGCTCATTAATAAACAACTTTGCTATGAATCAACGCTTTGAGATCCAGCTTGAGGCTCGGCCCGCAGGAGGCTCGGCCCGCAGGTAGCGATGCATGTCAGGTGATGAAGGAGAGATGAAGGAGAGGAAAACAGAGGAGGAGGAAAGGCTGAAGAGGAGGATAAGTGAAGAGTCGAGAGGAGGATTAAACAGCTGACGGAATGGGAAGGGAAGGAGGTGAAAGGACTACAAGAAAATAAAAAGAAAGATGTTGAAGATAGGTGACAGGTTAAATGGGTAAATGGAGAAAAGGGGAAACAGATGAAGATAAAGAAAAGGTTAAAAGGAAGGGGAAATGAAGTCAAATGAGCAATGAGATGAAAGGAAAAAGGAGAGTCATTAGACAAATGTTTTTAGTAAGCGGAAACAACCCGAAAACCTCATATGAACCAATATGTTAATAACCAACATTTTTATTTAATGAAACAGCAGGAGGTACAGTAGAAGGCCTCAGGTAGGAGGTGAGGGAAACAAGAGGAAACAAGGAGGGGAGCGGAAAGGAGAGGCAACAAGGAGAAGAAAGGAAGGAAAATAGAGGAAATGAGGACATGAAATGAGAGGAGAGAAAGGGAAGATGTGGATGAATGAGAAGGAAAGGATAGGAAAGGAGGAGTGGAAACGAGGATAAGAGGGGAAATAAGGACAGGAGGAGAAAAGTAGAGGACTTGGAGGAAATGAGAGGAGAAGAATGAGAAAAAGAGTGGAGTGAGGAGAGGCAACAAGGAGAGGAATGAAAGGAAACAAGGAGAGAAGGGGCGAAAAGAGGAAAGAGATTGGAGAGGAGAGGGACAGGACACAAGGAGAGAAGGGAGGAAAAGAGGAAGGAAAAAGGAGAGGAAACAAGGAGAGGAGAGGGACAGGAAACAAGGAAAGACGGGATGAAAAGAGGAAAGAAAAGGAAACAAGAAAAGGAGAGGAAACCACAAGAGGAGAGGAGAGGAGAGAAGGGGAGAGGTGGATAAATGAAGAGAAGAAGCTAAACACAGCAAGAGTGTGGCTGAAACGATTGAGGAATTGAGGAGAGAAGATGAGACGCGAAAAAATGCCAAAGCTGAGTGTCGATAAAGAGAAGGATGGATAAAGAAGAAGATGTGGAGAGAGATTAAAAATGGCAAAAAGAGGGAAAGAAAAAAGGGTGTAAGACTAGATGAAGGATGAAGCAGTGGGTCGGGGGGTGTATATTTAAAGAGTGATAAAACAGGAGGTTGTGATGCAGCGCGGTCCGGAGGAAGAGACCACGATGTGTGTGTTTGTGTTTGAGACGCCAGAATCAAGTTGTTATTATGAAGAAGGGATGTGGAGGAAAAACCAATCACAGCTGGCCTTCTCCCAACACGGCAGAGAAGAGAGGAATTGCTATTCCCTCGAGAAACATCCATTTAGTCCCCCCCCCCACACACACACACCCAGACAGACAGACAATGCCCACCGTATGGGCTCCACCTTCACAGGGTTGGAGAGAGCTTCACCATTAGAAAGGTTTTTGCAGCTCGCGCCATCTTAGCAGGTAATTGCACGTTGAAACTGCTGCAGCAGCAGGCGAGGGGTCGAAACACACACACACACACACACACACACACACACACACACACACACACACACGCTCAGGCATATTTGAAGTGTTTGGATAGTGCTCAGCAGTTTCATCGGCTTGTGTTTATTTCTGTCGATACGGTGCCGTCTGCATAAATTGACCGCTGGTCAGCCTTGTTTTTATTACTTCATAAATGGACTGCAGCCTCCCACAGGATATCTATGTATGTGTGTGTGTGTGGTCATAGGCCACAGATTGGAGCTGTTGCTTGCGTTGCTGCTTTGCTTCTGTATGGTACAGTGTCTGGATGAATGTGCATCTGTATGTGTGTGTTGGTTTACAGCGTCTGCAGCGCTGCACCCTGAGCTGTATTCACAGCGTCTCATCTCCTCCCTGAAGTTGCAGCGAGGGGGTATCGACTGGGATTTCAGCGGCTCATCTCTCGCCGCTTACTCTGGGGGAAACTGAGAGCAGCGAGCGTCGGGAAGAGCAAGACTCACCTTATATGCCCCCTTAAAGAATAGGGGAAATTGATCTTTTAGTGAGCTTCCTCCCAAGACATTCGCTCAGACTGGAACACACACACATACACCTGTTCTAGAGAAATGGAGAGATTCCAGGAGTGTATCAGGTGTAATGCAGGGCTGAATGAGCTGGTTAACCTCGGTATCAACAGGAAACACAAGAGCTTCTCTCACACAGCCGCTGTGGTAAGTTTACAAACCAACAGTAGTTGTGTTTATATGTGCTTTTTGAGTGTAAATGTCTGAATTAAAAATCATAGCCTACATTCAAACAAAAACAAATGAAGTAAAAGGTATACTATGTAACATTTATTGTTGCCTACACCTAATCAAGTCCAACTCAAAGACCGGAGCGGAAATTGACACGTGCGTCACATGTTGCTGGACATTCATAGGGAAACACAGGAAAAAATATGTTGTTGAAAGTCACGAAAAAAAAGGGGAATTTGTGTCTATGTACACAAATCAAATAGATTACATTTTATGACTATTTCACAAACAATGTGAATGGCTTCACATCCATTTTAACCCCTCTAGTTGCTCTAACTTCTGGGGAGACATTGGAAACACACTTAGCCCTGCCCTAAAGCATCCCCTGCTTTATGGTCTATCGGACTCTAAATGGGACCATAATTTACTAAATGAACATCATGCTGTATTGAAGAAGACTTGAAACTAGAGGTTGAGACCATAAACTCATGTTTACAATGTTTATTGACTTCTTTTTGCAACCAGAGGAGTCGCCCCCTGCTAGCTGTTAGAGAGAATGCAGGTTTAAGGCTCTTCAGCATAGACTTCACTTCTCAAACGAGTTGCCCACTGGATTGAATGATCTTTGTCTCTCACAGGTTGGCTTAGCACGAGTACATCCCTAGAAAAATGCATTGGGCACTGATTCACTATGAACTAACGTACGATTTGAACAGACGCCTGCTGTAATCAAAATGCAACCTTTCCTGTTTGTTTATACACTGCTGTCTACTAATGTTACTGCTGTCTACTAATCCTAAGTGTTGTACGATGGATTTCTGCCTTTACCGCTGTTGAACGTTGCTTCACACTTGAAGCTTTAGAAAGACGACTATACTCCTCAATTCTACAGGGACTCAAGGTACTTTACTGGCAGGCCCATTGACAGAGACTATAGAAAAACCTCATTCAACACTTCAATTTAAACATTTGTTGAATCCAATGTCTCTGGTGTAAAGGTTCTGTTGATTTTACAGTTTACCGCCGAGGGTTAAGTGCCTCGTTCTGTGGCACATTGACAGACAGTAGACACACAAATAAAACCCCAAGTAGGATACAATCATCAATACATCCCTGTGAGGCGGTATTGTGCGAGTAGTTTGATTCACCGGAGCTGAATGAGCCGTATTACGAGTTTGTGCGCCGATGTGTGGCATTGTGTCGGCTTTTGTGAATTGTGCTGCTGATAAGGAGGCCGTGTCATTGCACTCTGCCGCATTGTTCCTGTGATAAGGAAGCAGCGGAGAGAGACATTTTCTTCTGCAAGAGACAGAGATGCTATCGGGGGTGGGGGGGTGGCGAGAACATTAGGTGAGGAGAGTGGAGGGGTGGGTGGAGGTGTGGCTGGAATAGATGGGCCAGGAGTGTGTGCGTGTGTTTACACTGTGTCTGTGATGGATATGTGGATACAACAGGGTAATACTATAGGGAAGTGTGCTGGGTAACGGATAAGGTGGTTCCTTTTTACTTTTATTAAAGGGCAGGAAGGAGAGAGTGAAGCTGAACCAATCGACGAACCAACTAATACAACGGCGTCTTTCAGTTTGTGTCTTTAACAACTTCAAAATGTCAGTATTTTTGGGCGATGGGTTCTCCTAGCAGATACCTCCCCAGTTCTCTCCCCGGAGGGTTTTTCATTTTACTCAGAAAGCAATTGTGGTTCAGATAAAGTTTCACATAGCTCAACTTTAAAAATCTGAAACTGTTTAATGTTAGCTTTCTACTTATATTAAGTGGATACTGTATGTTGAAATTATCTTATTAAACTTGTGAATCCAACACGTTCTCATCCCAACTCGTCACATACTGACGCTTTGTCAGACCCTTCACGGTCGTAGTAAACATGTGCTTAACGTTGTGAATTCAAACAACACTTTTGTAAAGTAAAAAAGAAACGGAACATTGTGAGCACGGGACATGAACAAACAGCTTATTATAAAGTGAAAAGTAATGCACGGGACACATGGAGCCTTCAAATGGGGTCGTGTTTACCGTTTTCACGAGAAGAGTCCATATGGACGCCCCCTTTTGTGTTATTCACGACCCTGTAAGTGGAAAGTTTCTGAAAGCTCCAAGTTCACAACTTGTGACGTGTTTGTTGACGTTGATGCCATGGACGTTAATTTTCGGTGCATAATAAGTTAATATACTGTAATTTTAGTCTTATTTTTTTTTCTTCATAATTTTATAATATATCTGATGAAATTGTTGATATTCCCAACTGCCTAATCTTTTTCATCATTAAGTAATGTCACTTTCAGAGTTATTTTAAGGCAAACCAAGATATTTTCCGAAACCTAACAAGGTAGTTGTGTTGCCTAATCCTAATCAAGTCGATCTTGAGCTAAACCTAATTTAGTAGCTTTCTTGCCTAGGTAGTTAAGAGTGTATGCAGGTAACAGACATTGGAATGTGTTGCTGAACATTAGTAGGAAAATGAACAGAAAAGGAGGAATAACTTTGTTGTAAGATGACCAACTGTTTGACAATATGTTGCTTTACGTGCAACCTGGAGGTGCTACTCCTGTTTATTATCTTCTGGATCTAGATGCCAGAAATGAACTCACTTGCAGACTCTGTCACATTAAAGTACCTGTACTAATTGTCCTTGCCACATCTATATTAGCACAAACCAAATGCTGCTTAGCTGAAGTCTCACTGTGTTCACCGTGGTGCTTTTGTGTCTCGCCATGCAAACAAGATGTTCTAGCCACTAGTGTAGACATGTCCAACACAAACACTGAGAGATGTTTTAACAGTGCCTTGACCCCACACTTTATCAGAGACACATTCTGCTGCCTACTCTCCTCTAAAATAAACATCAAATAAACGGTACACATCAAATTATTTTTTTTAGAAGTGTTCACTTTATATATTCTTGAGCTCTTCACTCAGGATTTGTCTTTGGATGTTTTCCAAAGACACGGACGTCTTTCCCCCATGGGCCAAATAAAACATCCCGGAATTTTCTTTCAAATAATATGAAAAGGAAGCCGGAGCTGTGAAGTTACTGTTGGACACAGAGCTTAACCAATTCAATAGAGCATGATGCTGTCATATAGACAGCTGAAAATAATTTACAAGACAGTGTTCTTCTTATTTTACAGAGCTCCTTGAATTTTAAACATGGATGATGAAATTATGAGTCAACCTTGTCCCAATGTCTTTGTAAGCTACTTTTATGAACATTAAGAGGTGACCTGAATTCTCTATGATGTTATATTTATTCATTGTTGTGTTATTTTAGCCTGTTAGAGGGCTGCGAGACAAAGAAATTCTGCCCCCCAGGATGCGTTCTGTTGGTTTCCTTCTGTACATAAATATTGAAAGTCCTTACAATTGCAATCCTGGTTGATTTGGCAGCACTTCCTGGTGGCAATGCAAGTTTGTTTTACTATTACATGTTCAAGAATTGCATTTAAAACCACACGTATCGACCACCGAGGGCGGCAAAGAGGCCTTGAGCAGCTACTCTGTCAGAAGTGCAACAGAGAAGGAGCCGTTTGGGTATCTCCTTACAGTGTCGCCAAACAAACCGTGAGAGGATTTGTTGCGTCAAGTTGTTTTAATAAAGGAGAAAGTCAATAATAGAACTTTTCATGCTGGGAGCAACTGCTATCTGATCTCACGCTGTGCACACGGCCCCAAGTAATTTCCCACAGAACAGTGTGTCACAGTAAAGGGAGTAGTTTACCATTGTGACGAGTTGGGAAGGTGCGGAGGTTATTACAAACTGCTGCCTGCAGCTCTTCATCTAACAGCTCACTGCCGCTGCTTCTGCCTCTCCCATTACTCCCTGCAATACTTTACTTAATATTGGCTGACAAAACTGCTAAATAATGGGGATTTTCATGCTTCGTAGATGCATTTTTTGAGATCAGTCTAAGGGACAAATACATTGCATTTCCTGCTGCTGATGCGTAATAAAGCAATCCTGGTGTTCGCCAGTTGAAGGCTTTTAATAAGAAGCAGCAGAAGCAGGAAATGGTTCAGCTCTGATACAGTAGTGATATCAGGGAGATAGAAGTACAGGCATGCAATATTTCTACTGAATACCTTGTGGAGTGAGGAGGTATTTTGAATCAAAGGAATGGCGGACCTTGACAGTAACAATGACAGCTACTTTAAAGAGAAGTAATTACTGAATATGAATACATTGACATACATTGACATTGCTGAAAAAATGCTTTTTTTTCGTTCAATGTTTTGGTGAATGAAATAATGAAAATCTTAAGGATACTAACTTTATTTGTATAATAGTAAGTCTTTTACCAAGAACAAGAACAAGGATAGGGAAGGCTAGAACTTATTTTTACTCGTTAAGAAAGATGTGGAGCTCAAGAGAAATCACCACACATACAAAGATCAGAATCTTCAATTTAAATGTGAAATCGGTGCTCTTGTATGACTCAGAGACATGGCGAACAACAAAAACATCTCTCAAAAAAATCCAGTCCTTTATCAACAGATGCCTAAGACAGATCCTTTTTCATATTCTGACCAAACACCATCAGCAACATCAGACTAGGGCTGGCTTTTAGTGATGTTTCTAAAGTGTTCTCTGTACTTATGTTACGTTGTTTACATACTTATTTTAAAACTAACCGTTATGTTTTTCCTAAACCTAAGTCAGTGGTTTTGTTGCCTAAACCTAACTGCGGATGTCACCGTAGTTATGTTGCGTGGCATATAAATGATACGCGAAAAGCCTAAAATGTATCCGCATGCTTCATGTAATATCCTTGTAATGTTCTGCTATTTATACACCTTCCCGTGAGACTGGGTTAGAACTTGAAACTCAAAGGTATTTCTACATGGTGTACCTCAAGATTCAGGTACATATTAAAAATAACATCATCAGAAACTCATCAGAGCATACTAACAATAGTAAACCTCAAAAATACTTTATTTTATTGTATTTTTTTAATGAAGTAGAAGAGGTATAAAATGGATCAGAGTCTCTGAAGACCTGAGGATTGGTAATAAAAGAAATTACCCATAAAAAAATATGAACTAATCAACTTACCACAAACAAAATGATACACATTGAACTATCTTGTATGTTTGGTATACAGTATGTCTGTCAGGGTGCTGAGTAAAAGAAGCCCTTTGGATCTCTAACATCGTGCTTGTATAGATGCAGGTGTTTTCTGCCAGGCGCTCAGTGGAAGTCACCCTGGATAAGAGTGTTTGCTAAATGCCTGACAGGTGTAATGTAGCAGTTGGGGGAGGTGGGGTAAAGGTAACGCTGCCCCATCCGACCCCAGGTCCCAGCTCCTCACCAGGCAGATCCACCGGCGCAGACAGGGGTTAAACACCTTGTTCAGGGGCACCTCAAAACTATTTACTGAGACACAGCAGCTTTGGCTGATTTCCCCTGCCATACCAGAGCTCTGGACTGTTGACCCTCCAATCACGAGCCCACTTCTCCAACCCCCCCCGGGCTCAGAGTGAACCCTAACCCCCCCGACCAGGCCTGATTAATGTAGGATGGTAAAGTGGATGAGACAGAAGAGGCAGAGGTTATTCTTCCTCTCCGTCTCACTTGCTCTCTATGTCTCTCTGTATCTATCTGCCTTCGCCACAGGCCACCCTGTATTATAGATGTTCACTATTTAAAGCTTTCCCTCAACACCGATTAGACGTTCATTTACTCTAACCTCTTTCTTTGTATCTGTCTCGCTGCTTTAAACTCTTTATCTTTCCTTCTCCCTGTGGCGTCCCCGTGTGTCCCCAAACCACTGAGCGTTGAAGGAAATGTGTCAGCAGCTGATGCATCTTGGTTTAACGTGGGTTTGGTTGTGCATTGACTGGCATGACCCTACATGCAGCCGTATATACAGTTGAAATGCAGCACTGACTCCTGTTTGAAGCTCAGTCGCTTTGAGTTGTGTCGCTGTTTGAGGCTAAGAAATCTTTTTTTTCTTCTACTTCTTCTTTTTCTGCATTGCACCTCAGTGATGAAACTTTTATCTTTTTCTCAATTCAACTGAAATTCAGTGAACACGTTGACTTGTGGTGCGTTTCAGCTGCAAATATCTGCAGACAGTATGAGGGTTCATGTCTTTGCCACTTCACTAGCCACCGCTACAGGACAAAGGAGATGAACCTTTCACATGTTAAGACCTTCTGGTGAAGCTCTTCCCTGCAGGTGAATGAAGTGGTTGGCCATGTCCCAAAGAGGTAGCATATGTCTGTCTGCAGTCAATAGACTGGTCCAACAAGTTCTCCAAACTTAATGTCAAATTAAATCATTTGCAATTGCTTTCCAGAACGACACATATAATATAATTCTAATTCATTTTGACAACATATTATTGTCTTGATGGCCAATATAACCTTTTTTTATGTGTCTATTTTGAATGTTATTGCATTAAAGGATTATTAATTATCATTCATTAAAAATCACAGAGCTCCAGCAGTTACTAAAATGTCCTGCCAGCAAGTCCAAACTTCATAATGTCTAAATTGTGTCCTATAGACTATGCACCTCGCATAGCAGCCAGATTATCACGAGATCACACAAAAGTCCTGAAGAGGTTAGCATAGATGCTGCAATAGCATCAGTTACTTCAAAGAACGGCACTGAAGGCTTTTCTAGATGGAAAAGACGTTTTTGCTCTTCTCCCGAGTGGCTTCCGCAAGCGCTTGATTGACAGATGGTTCAACCAATCACCTGCCAAGTATTTTTCGTGAGTGCCTGCCCTCTTCCAAACAGTTTGCAACAACGGCTTCTCTCAGTCCATCCTGTCCAAAGTGTGTAGTGCTACTTTGGTTACACCTGGAAAAACAGTCTGTAGCCAGAAAGTAGCAGGTCAGTTGCTTCATGCTCCATGCCGTCATCTCTCTCACATCTCTCTTAGTGTTGTTCTCTTTAGCTAACTGTCTACGCACAGTAAATAATCAATTTGTTTGGAGTGAAGCTTCGAGTGAAGCTATTGCCATATTAACTGGCTTAGCTGCACTCGCTTTGTGAAGATTAGTATTTATTCTCATTCATTTATCAGAAATTGGTCATGGGTCCGGACCGCGGCCCACCATTTGGTGATGCCCAGTATACACATATGTATATATGTTTTGGGACATGTTCCTCGGCCGAAAGGTACTTCAGTCAGTCTCCACCCAGGATTGCATGACTTGGTTCCACTGACAAAAAGCAAGCGTAACCAAGCAACAACACATGAAACCTAACATGTGATATCGGAAAATATATATCCATGTTTTTATACAGCGAGTCGAGTATTAAGAGAAAACTGTTCAGTATTGCGTGAGTCGCCCAAGGCTGTAGGAATATCATTGTGTTTTATAACCTCTATTAAATCTTTGTCAATGGCTTATCGGAGCCCAATCTCCCTGCTTCCATTGAAATATAAGTCTTAGTGTATGATGATGGATGGCATAGGTTAATAATGATAATTCACAAAAGGGCATATGTAATGTTGGCTCAGCAGACTTCTGTTTATGTACACGGAGAGTCCAAACACTAATTCCTATCCTTTAACATCCTCTTTTCTAAGAATCTCAGATGGTCTTGACAAGAACTGATGTGTTTTTTTGTTGTTGAAAAGAAACCAATCGATAAGTGTCTAGAACTCTTTCTGCCGGAGTCCTGCAGACTGGAACAGTTGACTGCAGAGTTGAAGCGAGACAGGGAGGCAGCGAGATGGAAAGCTCTCTCCTTTATTTCAATTTGTTCTCTTTTCATCCTGTCACTGCCCTTGAAACGTCAGCCCTTAATTGATTCATAACTGTGTTTTCTCACCTTGGTCAGTGTAGCATTTAAAAACATAACAAGTCATATTCCACACTGATTTATGAAGGACAGTACTCTATATCTTACTGATGAACCAAAGTCCAAATGTTGGCTTTTCATTAAAACTCAAAGGTTGGCCAGTGATACATGTTGATTTTTTCAGTGACCATTTATTACCATCTCAAGCCTTGTCATGTCTGACAATAAGCAACAACAAGAGTCAGTGGGAACTCTTTTCAAACCTGGCACTAACTTGCCAACAGTAGCAAACTCCATTCACATAACATAGCATCTAATGGTTGTCAACCTTTGTTACGTATTTGCCGTTAGTAAAGTCCAGAAGTTACAGTTAAAATAATTCAACATTGACTTGGTTTCACACGGGACACAAACGGTGGTTTCCTGGGTGAAAGTTCTGTGTTTGTGTGACCCGTCCATCCATCCTCCCCTCCCACCCGCACTACATGGTCTTTCTCAGTCTTTATACTATGTCTACTACTGACACGGATGGGTTTACATTGGAGTTAGTTGAAAGCCTGGTGCATCAGAGTGAGAATGTGTTTACATAGTTTATACAGATCAATTATAAGATGGCTTTCTGAACCGCTACAAACAGCAAATAGATTTATGTACATGTAAATGATTTGGTAACCATGGTGATGCATGTCTTGTCCCTGTTTAATCAGACAGTGAAAAGCAGCCTGCTGCGCTTGCATCCTACTCTATACTTTGGCAGTTAATTAAAACGTGTACACCTGATAGAATATTGCTGTACAAGATGCCTCTTTCTAATCCTGTCTCTACCTGTCTCTACTTGTTCATAACATGTAATTGATTTGCTGTCTAATAATACTAATGATGTTCAAAATCTGTTAATTCTTTGGGGAGGTCTTTGTGACTCCACAGAACATTTGAACATTTGATTTCCCCATGAGGGTCCTGATGATGCAGGATGACATCAACACAACTTTGTCCAATCAGTGCATTATCCTATGAATGTCCATCAACACACGCTATCAGTGTTCCATTAAGCCCCTGTAGTGTTTAGACAACAAAACCACTCAGTTAGGTTGAGGAAAAGGTCGCGGTTTGGGTTAAAATAACTCCAGAATAGGTGTTACTTAAGTACAGAAGTTACATGACATATAATTCAACGTTGACTTGTGGTTTTGGATGGGAGACAAAGGAAGAACAGCGGTCTCCTGGGTGAAAAACTTTTCGTATAGGGTATAGAGATATAGCTACAAAAAGTGTCACAGCAGATTGTGCCAGTGGTCACGGCCAGATTAGCTGCTGGGCCCGTGAGCAAAAAAGTTGTTGTTGGACCCCCTCTGACTCTCCAAACCCAACTACTGCTCTTCTTACGTTGTGTAAGAGCACTTTCGCCTCCAAGTTCCAATTAGTCCAGTGCACACAGCAGACAGCAGAGTGGAACAGTCTCATTATTTGTCCAGACACCCAAAGAACAACCACCACTCCTCCGCTGGAAAGGCCCCAGGTTTTCTGTGTGTAGGTTGCTTTTTCACACAGTGTTCCTCTACACAAAATTACTTCATAATAACCCACTTATTGTTATTGTACTTTTTGGTGCAAATTCCTTAACACATCTATCTGCAATCAATCAAGAGACGGAGGAGACTGACAGAGCAGAGGCTTTGAGAACTGATGGAGCTGCGTGTGGTTCTGCTGTGTTTGTGCATGTTGTGGGAAACGTCCGAGAGAGGCAGAGACAAAGGTCGGACGTATGTGCATGCTTCTCTGGCCTCCTCCAGGCTGAGCTAAAAGGGGTTAGCTGGTGTTAGCGGGGGTGTCGACCTCTGTTCAAGTCTATTTGTTTTCCTCTTTCACTCTCGTACCATCTATTCCTCCCTTCTCCCTCATTGTCTTTACTCTTTATCTGTCTGTAACCGGGGTGGTCTGTAAGACCATCGGGGTCCTCAGCTCGCCTACGAAAAAGTAGTATACCAAGTGTATTTTATGTAGTAAGTATACTAACATAAATGTACTAGTAATATACTTGTTAAGTGTACTACTTCAATAGTTGTAGGGACTAAATTGGCCCACTGTGTGTAAGAATACTAATCTTTGAGTACACATCTAGTTTACATCAAAGTTGTATTTTGTAAAGAAATTATACTATGAAGTGAGCCATACTACAAGTTAACTTATAGGTATGCTGTTAGTTTACTAGCCAATGATTTATGTATTACATAAAGAGACTTTTGCCGTTTGACTTAATGATTTGCGGTGAGATAAAGAAAATGAAATAATAAAATGTGTTGTTCTCGCATGCCTCTACGGTGAACGGATAATCCAAAAACCTCCTTTTACAAACTCTAGTAAGTATACTGAGATTTGTATGTATACTTGTCAGTACAAGCCAAGTATACTTTTGTTTAGTATATCTCTGATAAGTACATCAAAAGTAAGCTGAAAGTATACTCTTTTATTTTAAGTTTAAAGTATACTAAAAGCACACTTGAATAAACTTCATCTTGGTAAAGGCTACACGGCTTCCAAGTCAAATTGAAGCTGCATGACTGGAAAGTGCAATCACTTAAATGAAATGACTTTATAATTGATAAGGTCATACCGTGTGTAAGAGAGAGTATAAGGAGATATTCTGCACTGTCTACTAGTTGTTTTGTTTGTTTTAGGTAGGTTATAGGGAGTTCCATCAGGCTAATGATCCATTAGTTGTTCTTGTTGTAGAACTGATCGGCTCCAACCTGAGTTCAGGAAAGAGACTGAAACTAAGACTGTGTGCACTGATCCCATTAAAGGAAAAATCCACTTGTAGATTAAGTGGAGTGTTTGCCATGAACTCTCAAAATGTAAGAGGCCAGTATTTGAAATAAGTTCAGAGGAATTACTTTTTATTTCTCCTATTTCATATATTCTATTATTTTCACAAAAGACACTTCTGGAACCAGCAGCTCCTCCAACTCCACAACTCTGTTTAATCAGTACAACTATGGGGTCATGCCATACCAATCTGCTGCGTTGAGTTCATCTTTAATTGCTTCTTTTATGTTGCTATATTCAGTAAACTCAACATTTCCAACCCAGGTATTTCCCACAGACAGCAGATAGTAAAGCTGGTAGGGATGACACACAAAGTCTTTACTCAGAAAAACAACAGGTTCACCGGTAAATCTACTGGAGAGCTAATGAGGGGATGGGGAACAGGTGAGTGAGAAGAATAACCAGGTGAGGTGATACTACAGGCTGGAGCGGCCAGGTCTGAACTGACAGCAGAATTAGAACCCAGGGAAAACAACCAAACTGAATAAATGAATGAATGAATGAATGATGAATGAGCAGACTGAAAGCAAACCATGACAGACTGATTTGATACAAAATACACAACCCTCCTCCTCCTCCACATTCAAATCCAAAAAGGACAGAAACACTTCAGCCAGAGAATCTCTTTGGTGTGTTCATGAGGTTTATTTCATGTGTTGTGGATATGGATGCATTAGGGATATTGGATCGTTTCCATTTGACTTGAATTGAGTAGAATCAAATTGAATTAGAGTGAGAGACAGATGAGAGGAGGTTTGGTCCAACAATCGTGTTTTTACTTTTTTTTTCCCTCCGCCTCCTGCTGTTCCTGCGTGACTGATGAAGAATGTTTGCAAAGCAGCGACTGTGAGAAAACATGCATTTATTAACACGCTACACAGAGACTGTGATGATTCACTATCTAAATCAATAGATGCCTCATCTGTTCACCTACGCTCAGATTAACAGTAGTGTTACACACACGCACACACTTATAAAGCTGCGCACACAGAACACACTCTCCCACATGAATTGTATTCAAAAGCAGCTGCATTCATTAATTTGAAAACTTTCCACACACACACACTTAGAGATCAATCCAATTTCACGCCAAAGCACGATAGCGTGTCAGTGTCACGTTTTGCGTCGCAGAGACGTGAATATTACATGTGTGTATGAAGGTGCAGTACCAGCAAGCGGCAACAAAACCAGTTAGTTTAGGAGAAACATCATAGTTGGGCTTAAAATACGTAAATACGTAATGTAAGTAAAATACGTATGAAACAACTGAACATACGGAAAATATGTCACAAACGTCACTACAAAACATGTCCTGTGTTTATTGGACCCGTCCACCACCGCCTGCCGCCGTTAGCGTTCTTTCTCCCCGTTTATTATACGTCATTACATTTCAGTCCAACACGTTCTCATCCCAACTCGTCTTATTCTGAGGCATTGTCAGACCCCTCGGCACCACTTTTCGGGTTGCAGTAAACACATGCTTAAAGGGACTCTACGTAAGAGTCAGAAATTGTTTGTTAACAGCGACTCCTGTGGCCGTTAAGTCAACGAAAGTCAGCGTCCTGTTGCTCGCGCTTGTGCTCGCTCTACATAGACATGAACGAGCATCGCTCAAAACAGTGAGGCGACACACGTCAGCTAAAACCACAATATCACTCTATATTTCAGCTGCTTGGCAGTAATGTTAGCTGACCAGACGAAGGTCTCTCCGTGAATCGATGCTGATCCTAGTGTTAATTTCCTGCTTCAGTCTCCCGACCGTGTTCGGAAGGAACAGGGGAGACACCGGAGTTTTGGTCGGAGACGATAACGTTTCTCGCTGCGGAGCCCCGTCACTTCACAAGACACGGGAAACCTCTGTTGGTCTGGAGGAGCTGCAGCAGTTATTTCTGCACAAACGTCCACTGTACATTCACTAGATATTCTCAGAGCTAAACTAACTCTTCTGCAGTGTGTAGTGTGCGCGCATGCACGTGAGAGGTGGAGCGAGAGAGCGAGTGAGAACGAGCGCAGTGTGTGAGTGAAGGCAGGCAGGCAGAGGAGCAGAGGAGCAGAGTACAGCAGAGACTCCGGTCCTGGAGACCAAAGATACGGTCTCCCCCGCGTACTCCTTCCGCGGCCAACACTGTTTAACAGACGGGCTTCACTAGATACAACTTTGCGGTTTTGGTGCTTCTGTGTAGTTTGTGTTGGAACAGCGTAGTCACACACGAGGGCGCATGGGACACCGACCCACAATGATTTATACATGTAAGAAGTTACAAACAGCCCCTTTAATGTTTTGAATTAAACAAAAACACTGGCTTAGATTCAGGCAACAAAATCACTTAGTTAGGTTTAGGAAAAAACAACATGGTTGGGCTTAAAATTACTACGTTTATACAGTGAAAATGTGACTTCACGTTGTGTAGACGGGACACAAACAAACAGCTGATTGTAACATGGAAGTGAAAACACAAACAGCGGTCTCCTGGATGACAGTGCGTCTCCTACTGGGCACAAGGGTGCATTGTGCGTCTGTATCAAACGCCAACGCCCATGACAATGCAACAGTATTTGACGCCCCGGGAATGAGAACAGGCTGTGCAGTCAATACATTCTACATGGCGTGAAAATGACATGCCTAAAGCAAGAAGGGGCGTTCTTAATACACACTTTTGCCCTGCGCATCATTGTGTCATTCACGTGCCTTTTCATGCTACCGGGCTGAACTCACAGTCATTTGAGACTGTGTGTTTCACATGTTCATTGTCATACAGACATTTAAAACCATACATAGAGCAGGTGTGAATACTCAGACACACACACACACACACAGTCAGTGACAATGGAGCAGTGTAACACTGCTTGGGGCTACACTGACTCAGTAGAGCTGCAGTGATTAGATGGAGCCGGGGGCAGCGTGACAGACAGGGCTGATGGCAGATCCCTGGGTTTAGACTGAGCCCCCTGAGAGAGAAGCTAAAAAGTGGTGGCTGTATTATATTCCAGAAGTAGACATTTACATATTCACACCAGCAAAAGAGCACCGAGCCTGCATTTCAAAGTGAGCCTGTGACATTAAGGGAGTGTTGCATTATGGGTTATTTGTCGACTTAATGTTGCGAGGCTAGCGAGTTTCTTCATGTCCATCTTTTGCAGTGACAGCTTGTGTAACGTGTTACAGGGGAAATAAATTCTTGACAGGTGAAAGTGAGTTGGAAGTCCCTCCTAACAGACCAGGGACCTTTTTACGACTCTTTCTCCAGTTTTGTTTTATTTTACTGCCTTCCAAGCTGCATTAATACGTCTGGACATCTCAGAAGCTCACATGGCTCCTTGTTTCTTAGGCTTGTGTTCCTACCTTAAAGGGCCGGTCCCTTATTTGTTTGTTTTTTAGAGGTTTTTATATCATTCTGCAGCTTCCCAGTGGCGTTCCTCATGTATTCAATTTTGAACATTCACATTTTGGTCGAAGTACGTATGTTTACCATCAAAATGCTGTTTTCCCAAGCCCTTCTAAAACCTTTTTCACACGTGATCTGACGTAGGTTTCTGCATGATGACCCTGCTACATGTACAGTATATGTACATCTTTATAGTCAGTGTATTAGGATGCTCCCAGTTTGGAGTACAGGAGTATCGCTACTGCTGATGACGCCACGTTAATTCTGATCCGAAAGTCACACAATAACACAAACAAACTAACCGATCGATGCAGCGGTAGACCAGCAACTCCCGTGTTCTGAGAGGAAAAACATTACTGTTTTTGTCAAAGGAGTCAGGTGGCTTTGAAGAGAGCATAGAAAACGGCATTAATTCCTCGACAGAAACGGCTGTCTGACGGCGAGGTGACGCCGTTATATCGCTCTCTTCAAAGCCACCAGACTCCATTCACAAAAACAGTAATTTTACCTCTCAGAACACGGGAGAATACATATAACCCAACTTCAAAAAAGCCAGCTAATGCTAGCGTTGACATTATTCATAACATTATTGATTAGCATCACTTGGTAACCTACGTCACAGCTTTTGTGACGTTTTGAGCGTTTCCTTTTGAAAAACCAGGAAAAGAACGCAGATGGGGTCAATCTTTAAGCATAACACTGAACGTACTACACAAATGTGGGACCCATCATTATGCTTTATTGGACATGTTTCACTTTAAGAGATGGCTTCAAGGAGTACCTTATTCTTAAGACAAATAGTATCTCAAGAGACTAATCTGAAAAGTGTTTTCTATTGCAAATGCAAATTTTCTTTTTCCCAAAACAGGTGTTGGAAAACAAAGGTGTCGTCTTATAATCAGAAAAATGCTGCTAAATGTTTACCCTGAACCCAAATGAGGGATGAGATGACAATTCAAAAATGAAGTGCAAACACACTGGTATGTCACAGTTTTCTCAACTCAAATGATTTAAATGAAAAGGAGGAGAGAAGCAGGATGCTGGAGGAAGAGAAGAGAAGAGAAGAGAAGAGAAGAGAAGAGAAGAGAAGAGAGGGATATGGAGGGATTAGCAGGAGGGGAGAGGCGACTTGGATCCAAACTAAAGGTCAGTGTGGATCAAACACTGATCCTCAGCCCTCTGTGTACTGCTGCCAACAATGTGTGTGTGTGTGTGTGTGTGTGTGTGTGTGTGTGTGTGGTCTGCAGTTCTCTCTGGAAATCTGGAGTCCCTTTGCTTTGGCTTTAAATGGGATAGGTCAACTGTTG
>CAKAKR010066907.1:8410-48851 GCA_916700685.1 Adelosebastes latens | reverse complement strand
GAGTAGGGGATCAGTAGTCCAAAGTTTCCTTCCCTGAAAGACCGGATAAGCAGGAATATGACAAAGCTCCATATCCAACACCAGGTGCTAGAACTGGAACTGTGGACTCTCAAGCCGCAAAAACCACAAAGCAAAGCCTCAGCGGACAGACAGAAAGTAAGAAAAAACTTATTGTAGTATGTTAAAGCTGTAAAAAATTAGATCAAGCATACCAGAAAACATATAACTCTACATCACACATTCAAATTGACCAAGTACATGCATTTCCTGAAGATAAACATTCTCCGCGAGTAAATTTCACAGCCATCTTGAAAAATGGCCGCCATATTGCAGTTAAAAAAAAAAAGAATGATGATCTACACAGGATCACACAGGATGGAGATCAGGACCAGTCCAGGCCTCTCTGGATTGACAGGTATCGGCCATAAAGCCAGGGGGCCGCTTTCACAGAGATTGACTTTGACTAAGTAAGTAAATAAGTAAGTAAAGTTTATTTGTATAGCACCTTTCACAGATACAAAATCACAAAGTGCTTTACATTAATATAAAATACATCAGTCAAAATTAAAAGTAGCGATGACAAGCACAGGGCTGTCAAGCTAAAAACAAACAAATGAGGAAAAAGACAAATAAACAGGTAACAAATACAGTCAAGAAAAGGCCAATAAAAGCAATAAATAGAGATAGATAGATAGCGAAATAGCGATAGAGAGTCTAGGGATCACGGCGATAGAGACTCTAGGGATCGCAGCGATAGAGAGTCTAGGGATCGCAGCGGTAGAGACTCTCGGTATCGCAGCGATAGAGTCTAGGGATCGCAGCGATAGGGAGATGGCGTTCCATAGGTTGGGTGCAGCAGCTTGAAAGGCACAGTCACCTCAGGTGTTATAGTGGGTTCGGGGGACTGTCAGAAGTTTTTGGTCAGAAGACCTAAGAGCCCGATTTGGTGTTGAGGCAGGAGGAGGTCAGTAATATATTGGGGTGTTTGACCATGCAAGGCTCTAAAAGTTAGCACCAGTATTTTAAAATGGATACGAAATTTGATTGGAAGCCAGTGCAGAGAGGATAAAATAGGGGTGATATGGGATCTTCTGTTGTGTCTAGTTAAAAGCAGAGCAGCTACATTTTGGATGGTTTGAAGGCGGTTCAAAGAAGTTTGGTTTAGACAGGTAAAAAGGGCGTTACAATAATCTAAACGAGAAGAATAAAAGCATGAGACTAAGACACTAAGATTGTTAGATCAAACTATCATTAGATCAAATATATTCAGACTTCAGATATATTCATCTGTTGCACAAAGCAGTCTCGTTCTTGACTATCTTAAGTAGGACTAATTCAGAATGAATTTTGGGTAAATTAAAAAAAAACTTTCAAGTTTCCAGGACATTTTACTGTGAAACTTCAGCCAAGAGTAACGATACAAAAAAAACACAAAATCTCAAACCAGTTATTTCTTGCTTCCTCGGGCAAACAAAAAGGACTGGCGATGTCCTCGCTGCTGTATATATGTCCCCGTCCTCCAGAGACCAGAGTCATTATAAAGGAGGGAGGTTGGTGACGTTATCACAGAGCGACAGAGTTTGTGTAGGAAGGAGAAATATTAAACTACTGTTCATGTCTCATTTCCAACCGATAGTCAATGCTGTTTTTTTTAAGCATGACCATGACCGTTTCCTAACCTTGATTAAGGACATATTTTAACCCAAACCATGACGGTATTATATTTCAGGATAACATTATAGTATATGTCAGGATAACAGGCTAAATATAAGATCAATTTGTTATGAAGTCATGAGAGTCAGAGGATTACAGTTTAATATTCACAGATAACAAGATGAGATCTTGAGATAACAAGCCTACAAATTACTAGGCCGATTTTGGCCAATGTAACAGGCTGATCTCAGATAAAAAGTCAATATTGGTGTCGTATAATGGTCTAATTTCACTGCACAACCAACTCTCTACAAAGCCACATTGTTTATAGGCTATAAAGGAAACTAATGAGAGCAGAATGATCTGATATGATTGGATCAGCCTGTTCCACAAACATCCATCAGCACAACCTGTTTGACTTCACCGTATAGTGTGATGATAGAGGAAATGTGCCCGTGACACGGGGAGTCCAATTTCATGCAAATCAGCTTGGCATGCGTGTCACTTCTTCCACTTCATTAACTCGAGCATGCCACGGTGAACAGCTTTAGTTGGTTAACTGCCAAAACGTGCTGATAATTCCTCATGAACAGTGTCTCCGGCGCGGAGGTGCAGGGACCGGTAGTACCTATTCATTTGAGACATCTACAGCTGACACAGTACGGAGACTCTCATTCAACCACACGACTTGTGTGTTTGAGTCATCAAGTGTTAGTGAGCATGATGCTGAATCTCTCCAGCTAAGACAGGGGTCTGCAACCTGCAGCTCCGGAGCCACATGCAGCTCTTCAGCTCATCTCCAGTGGCTCCCTGTGGATTTATAAAAATGGAAATGAATAACTGTTTTTTTTGTTTACATTTTCGTTTTTATTTATCATTGTTGTAGGTCTATGGTACGACGGTACAACAGAGTATTAGGGCCACATTGAGGAAAAAAAATAAATCTGAGATTTAGAGAAAAAAGTCGTAGTATTATGAGAATAAAGTCAGAAGTTTACTAAGTAGTAATTTTACGTCATTTTTTTTTTTCTCGTAAAGTTATGACTTTATTTTCGCAATATTACGACTTTTTTATTGTAGTTATGACTTTATTCTCGAAATATTACGACTTTTTCTCGTAGTTATGACTTTATTCTCATAATATTACGACCTTTTTTCTCGTAAAGTAATGACTTTATTTTCGCAATATTACGACTTTTTTCTCGTAGTTATGACTTTATTCTTGCAATATTATGACTTTATTCTCGCAGTATTACAACTTTTTTCTCATAGTTATGACTTTATTTTCGCAATATTACGACTTTTTTATCGTAGTTATGACTTTATTCTCGAAATATAACGACTTTTTCTCGTAGTTATGACTATATTCTCGTAATATTACGACCTTTTTTCTCGTAGTTATGACTTTATTCTCGCAATATTACGACTTTTTCCTCGTAGTTATGACTATATTCTCTTAATATTATGACTTTATTCTCGCAGTATTACAACTTTTTTCTCATAGTTATGACTTTATTTTCGCAATATTACGACTTTTTTATCGTAGTTATGACTTTATTCTCGTAATATTACGACCTTTTTTCTCGTGAAGTTATGACTTTATTCTCGTAATATTACGACCCTTTTTCTCGTAAAGTAATGACTTTATTCTCGCAATATTACGACTTTTTCCTCGTAGTTATGACTATATTCTCGTAATTTTATGACTTTATTCTCGCAATATTACAACTTTTTTCTCATAGTTATGACTTTATTCTCGTAATATTACGACTTTTTTCTCGTAAAGTTATGACTTTATTCTGGAAATCTCAGATTTTTTTTTCCTCAATGTGGCCCTAATACTCCGTCGTACATTGTCTCTTTGGCCCTCACTGCATTAGACTTATATACTATATACTTAGACTATAAACTGTGTTACCTTCATCACAATGCTCAAATGATTTGCGGCTCCAGACAGATTTGTATTTTATTTTTTTTGCCTTAAATAGCTCTTTTGATAATAAAGGTTGCTGACCCCTGGTCTAAGAGATGTTTACTGTTGGTGCGTCATTTCACTGTCAAATAGCTTTGTTAAGAAAACCATTATGAAGATAGTTGACTGAAGTTAGAGTGCATCCTTCCAGTTCGGCAACTTTTAAAAGTCCTTTTATTATAACCTCAACATAACTCTTGGACGTTGCTTCTATGTTTATTTCTTGTGACATTTTAATAGGACTTACGATCACTAGCTTTGGTTGGTTTTCTTCAAGCCCTGTTGACATACAGACTTTAACAGTGGAATATGTAACACAATGCCCTGCATTGTGAATTGACTGGCACTGCCCACCGCAACTTGAAGGGCTTTATTTTGGTGTCAGCGCATAGCGCGGAACGCAGCTCCACATCGGCCAACTGGCATTTTCATTTTCCCAGTGGGAGGAGAGGCACTGGAGAGGTTGTGGCTATGGCAATCCAGCAGCGTACTGAAATCTTTTTGCCAAGAATTACTGTGTCTTGCGTGTTCCCTCAATATTTTTTTTAACTGGGTACGAGATTTTCTATCAGGACGAAAGGTCAGAGTTAATGTGTGGCTGGAGCTATGTATGATACAGTCAACAGAATCCTTCAATGAAGTTTCATTAGTCCAGTATTATTCAACATTATGGTAAATTATATTTTTATGAATGACTCTAGACAGAAGGATATGTTCATCACTCTATGCAGATGAAGGAGCTGGATCAGGGAGAGGGATAACACTAACGTGCTGAGAAAGTTTAAGGAGGCGATTCTAAAGATAGAACGTTGGTCATATAGTCGGGGATTTAAACTTTCAACCGGTAAGTCTTGTTATATACTTCACTTGGAAGAGAACGGTAGATGAACAGAGGTCCATTTATATGGACAACTGATGGAAAAGTGAAAGGAATTCAAGTACTTGGGAATTTAGCTTGATGAAAGATGTACATGGAAGGTACACGCCGAAAAACTATCAATCAATCAAACTTTATTTATATAAAACCTTTCAAACAAGTCAAATGCAATTCAAAGTTCTGTACAGATGATTGACAAAAAATGTAGAATGTTAAAAATGGATTAAGAGACTAACCAGAACTAGAAACAAACTGTAAAAAGTATATGAGAGCTATATCTGGGTACAACTGAACTGGTGAGCAGATAAGCATGCATTAATATATATATATATACATGTATATATATCTATATATTAGGGATGCACCGGGTATCGGGTATCAGGTCCAATACTGTGCTCATGTACTCGTACTAGCAAAACGGCTCCGATACAACAGCACCGATACCACTTTACAGCAGCGCGACATTAACCTCTCGTCACCATCTTTCGGGTCCTCACGCTCCACCTCCTTGACAGTGCGGGCGAGACGGGCTGGTGGTGCGCCCGACCCCACGTGGCCAGGATCCCACCTCAGCCGGCGCGCGCCGGCCCTCACTTTCATTGCGCCACGGGGTTTTGCTTGCACCCTCTGACGTGTTGGGTGGGTTGCCGACATCGCCGCAGACCCCTGGCGTCTTTTACGACGCGGTTGGGGAGCACTGTCCTCAGTGTGGTCGACGGTCCCACCGGGAGCAGGGGGCCCCGTCCCTCCCCGGCAGGGAGAGAGGACGCAGCGAGCCCTTTGTCCACGGCCCCGGGAAGCACGTTCGCCCCGTGCCTTTCCAAGCCGACCTAGAGCCGGTCGTGGCGCACTGCCTCGTATGCGGGACTCCCCAGCCTGCCGTGTGTCACTCACACTCTCCAGCTGGCTGTTAACGAGGGTCTTTTGGCACAGAGAAGTACTCGTATCGGTACTCGGTATCGGTGAGTACCCAAATGTAAGTACTTGTACTCGGTCTGAAAAAAGTGGTATCGGTGCATCCCTAATATACTGTATATGTAAGGCAGTTGCCTAAATCGGCCACCAGGTGTCGCTGGTGCGCTGTCAATTCCCATCCAGAATTGAGCAATTATCTATGTTTGTCCCTTACAGGACACCATAGTTCTGAAATGCAGTTACATATGGGACGCCATTTTTTCTTGTTTACTTTGCTTTCACTGCTTCGTAAGGTTAGCACGGCGGCCCACTTCATCGAAAATAGATTAATAAAAACACCCTTCCAGTTAATCTGTTCAACTAAAGTGATGATTAAGATGTTGACTTTCACTTTGGCGTGAGTTGGAAAAGTGAGGAGATATGTTTTGAATGTAAATAGTGGCCGTAATGTTGGCTTGTTACTGTGTACGAGCAGAGCACCCTCTCATGGAGGAGAATATAGTGCCGGCTGGAGAATTAGCCTGTTCAGTTATTGTCTGCTATCTGTCTGGTTGTTTCATTTAAATTATTTTCACGTTAGATCTTACGTTAAGAGTGCCTTATATCATTTTATGTGTAGTAATTTATTTTCAGTGTTAGATTATTATTTTACTCTGTTTACTTTTGCACTAGAATATATTTCCTCATGGAGTTGACTTTGCTTTCACTGCTTCATAAGGTTGTGGACCAACAGTCGAGATGACAGCCGATGTTGTGGGCAAATAAAGTGTTCCCGGTCTCAACCACAATCCAGAACTCCTGTGCTCGGTGTTTCCTTTTATAGTATAGAGTAGAGTATAGTGTATGTATATATATATATATATATATATATATATACATTATGTATAGGGCGTTGATGAGATCAACAATCGACTATGGGTGTTATTTTATTTATGGGTCAACAGCTAAATCTTATTTAAATAAAATAGTTTGACTTTGGGGCAGCACGGTGGTGCAGTGGTTAGACCTGTCGCCTCACAGCAAGAAGGTCGCATGTTCTCCCCGTGTTAGCGTGGGTTCTCTCCGGGTTCTATGGGGGAGAACTGGGATTAGGTTCATTGTTGACTCTAAATTGCCCATAGTTTGATTGTGAGTGTGAATGGTTGTCTGTCTCCATGTGTCAGCTCTGTGATTGACAGCGACCTGTCCAGGGTGTACCCCGCCTTCACCCAGTGTCAGCTGAGATCAGCTCCAGCCCCATCGTGACCCTGAATAGGATAAGCGGTTATGGATAATGAATGGATGCTTGACTTTGCATTGGTGCTATGAGATCAACTCCAAGTAGTGCTGTGTTGGTAGAATCGGGAGAAATCCCACTAGAGCTCAGAGGGGACAAACTTTCATTAGCTGACGGGATTCATCTCAGAGGATGTGGGGATGAAAATACGGTACCGCTAAAAATTGTCTTAAACGAAGGCTAGGAGTATAACAAGGGAAATGGTTTTGTATGGAAGATAAATCAGAAGAATATGATATTAAAGAAACAAGTTAAATTCCCCTATTCCATTAAGCTGTGATGTAGCTGTAGCTGGGAATAGCTGTAGTATTTTGTTTGGTACCTGCTTATGTGGGATTAAAGGGTAATGGGTTTGCAGACAGGATAGTTAAGAGATCACTAAATATGAGGGATATAATGTAATTTCCATTTTTTTCTTTTTTCTTTTACAGACTAAGTAAACTAGATCCCGTTTTACATACTAGTTCTACATACTCTGGTACGATGGGTGGCAGTATGCCTCCATAACCTGGTATTGCAATCCGCCAAACAACTCAAAGAGAAGAAGAAGAGTCTTTGTTGGATTCTTGACTTTGTTGTGAGATGTCCAGTTCTGTCTTCCCTGCACCAAACCTGGAATGAAATACATACCCTGTTCAATAAATGTTTCTCCTTCATTCAGTTGTACAAAAGGGTTGGTCCTGACAAAACATGTAACACTGAATCTGCCTTTTACAGATCATCTAAGTGACCTGATCCTGAAGCTTCTGTTTGATGGGGGTGTTCCTGGACCCACCAGACTCTCTTCACAGTAGGAGAGACCATCAGAGGAGGAAGTTATTGCTGGCCAGGTGTCACGCTCCAGTGAAATGATGGTCTGAAGAGAGAGCTCCATTATCAGCTGACACAACTTCAGTATACAAGAAACCTTTTACTCTGATGAAGGATATGATCTGGACAGTTTACGTAAACGTCATTGGTGTTGTAATCATTTCCAAAATCCACAGGGCTGAGCCAGCCCTAACTGTAGCTTTATCAAAGAGGAAAGTCATACGCCTACTCTTAAATGTGGAGAGGGCGTCTGCCTCCTGAACCCAAACTGGCAGCTGGTTCCACAGAAGAGGAGCTTGATAGCTGAAGGCTCTGGCTCCCATTCTACCTTTAGAGACTCTAGGAGCCTCAAGTAACCCTGCTGCATTCTGGGAGCGCAGTGTGCTAGTGGGGTAATAGGGTATTATGAGCTCTTTAAGGGTGCTTTCGCATCAGGGACCCGGGCCCAGATCCGAGTACACTTGACCCCAAAGTCCAGTTCGTTTGATTAGTGTGAACGCTCCGTACCGTACTCAGGCACGGTTTGTCGATGCGTACTCCAGTCCACTTGAAAAGATGGTCTGGAGTACGGATCATGTGTACTTGGGTAGGGTTCGCATCAGGTGTGAAAGCCAACCGTACCAAAACACGGAAGTGGACCGCTATTTAACGCTTAACTATTTTATATCCAGTGCCAGTCCTGCTCCACATCCCTTCATAGGATCTTCAGCAACTCCCTTCAGATCCACCACCAGTGTCTAGACTCCGGGGATGGGGGGGGTATTCCTAATCTCACCACGGCATCACAACCCCCTTTAATATACTTCATCACGATGGAGTCTAATTGCTAAAGACATTACTCTATTCATCTTATCATGCACCATGTAATAAATAATTGTTCATCTCTCCTGATTGAAATATATTTGGGCACTATACCAGTGCCAATATGCACGTTTCATGTCCTCTTTAAACACAATATTCATCCCTCCAGTGATCCGAATCCAGACCAGCACAACTGTACAAGCGCCATGTAAAACAAACAAGACTACTTCCCTCTAGTATCTCCGAAAATCATAATAGGTATATACATAAATATATACCACAAAACAGAGTCCAGGTAGGCTGAATAGCTGTCCTAGTGTTGCCCTCACCACAGTGTGCATCACGTGGAATAAAGGGTATCTTGTAAGGTAAAAAAATAACAATAATACAGCACAAGGATAACCATGTTATTAAACTTTAGGACAACTAGCAATTTATAGAATTATTGGACCTAATACAGGGCTGAGATGAGACGATCACTCACCAGTAGACATCTTCATAGATTGATGCGTCTGTTGTTGCGGTTGTTGGCAAAGCCGTCATAAATGTGGTCGATGCCGAGAGCTCCTAGCCTCCTGTTCGTTCCTCCTCAGGTATTTTTTTAAACGCCAGAGGCTAGATAAACTTTTACAGGCCTCATAAGTGAAAGAAACTCCAGAATGTTGTTAATGGTGTGTCCGTGTTCTGCTTTTCTTTACAGTAGCTGTGGACTTGGTGCAGCTCTGAAGTTATCATCACTGATGCCATAGCATTTACAAAACCCTCCTAGAGTTGATGTGCTTGGAGAGAGAGAGATAACTGGTTGCTCTGGAGATCAAAAACGTTTCAGGTGCTCTTGAAAACAGGGAAAAATTAGAATAAACAGGAAGGCAATCCAGACACTCTAAAATCTTAGAACGAATAACGAGGAAGGAAATATTAAAAAGCCTTTAAAGACTAAATCATTAAAAAAGCCACATGTTTCGTGACCCCCAATCATTGCACTGGTCTATCGTGACCCCACCGATTGCACTGGTCTACCGTGACCCCACCTATTGCACTGGTCTACCGTGACCTCACCTATTGCACTGGTCTATCGTGACCCCACCCATTGCACTGGTCTACCGTGACCCCACCTATTGCACTGGTCTATCGTGACCCAACCTATTGCACTGGTCTATCGTGACCCCACCTATTGCACTGGTCTATCGTGACCCCACCTATTGTACTGGTCTATCGTGACCCCACCTATTGCACTGGTCTATTGTGACCCCACCTATTGTACTGGTCTATCATGACCCCACCTATTGCACTGGTCTACCGTGACCCCACCTATTGCACTGGTCTACCGTGACCCCACCGATTGCACTGGTCTATCGTGACCCCACCTATTGCACTGGTCTATCGTGACCCCACCTATTGTACTGGTCTATCGTGACCCCACCTATTGCACTGGTCTACCGTGACCCCACCTATTGCACTGGTCTATCGTGACCCCACCGATTGCACTGGTCTATCGTGACCCCACCTATTGCACTGGTCTATCGTGACCCCAATCATTGCACTGGTCTATCGTGACCCCACCTATTGCACTGGTCTATCGTGACCCCACCTATTGCACTGGTCTACTGTGACCCCACCTATTGCACTGGTCTATCGTGACCCCAATCATTGCACTGGTCTATCGTGACCCCACTTATTGCACTGGTCTATCGTGACCCCACTGATTGCACTGGTCTATCGTGACCCCACCTATTGCACTGGTCTAACGTGACCCCACCTATTGCACTGGTCTACTGTGACCCCACCTATTGCACTGGAGTATCGTGACGTCACTCATTGCAATTGTTCTAAGACGACATCGCTCATTGCACTGGTTTAATGTGTCCTCATTCGGAACCTCATGGTGTCTATGCAAGCGCGTTATAACATGTTTTACTTGTAAATATTTTCTACAATATTTCTATTTCTGCTTAGAAATCCACAGCTGCAGTAATCATTTGCGTAGTATTTATATCATATATTTATACATATTTTCATGAAATAACCATTTCTGAGTGGCTCGCTAACAGTTCAGAGAATATGTACATACATTTGATAACACACTTTGTAAACCGGTTCACCCCGCTCCCTTCTGACACAAAATGATTATTTGCCAATCAGCTGTCAATTAAACCAGTTTCGCTGCTTTTAAGTGTGGTTAGATCGGTTTCGCCATAACATTAGGTGATGTTAGCAGACTAGCAAGAGCACACCACATTTGACAATGATCACAGAAAAAAGCCAGGCCAATAAAAGGCAAAATGTACTGTTTTCATTAGTTGTTTTTATTCACGAATGTGAATGACGAATGTGTGTGTTTCATTTGTGCTGCCAGCGTGTCAGTCGGTAAAAGATGTAATGGCGAGCACCACTCCACCAAATTCCACAGCAACAACTTCTTGGGACCTTCCGTCTGGTGGCAGTCTACCAACGGAGAAGGTGAAGGAGCTGAAAACAACAGTTATAAGATGACAGTCTCTGTTTACCAAACTGACGCAGAAGGCCGACGTGGCAACAGAGGCTTCGTTTAAAGTGGTGCACATCCACAGACGAGGACTGCGGTGGCTCAAACGTTATTAAAAGACCATAAAAGTAAGACAGACATTAAAGTAAGACAGACATTATGTCTGCTATTGGTGATATATAACTTGATGCTATAAGTAGCTCTCGGACATTATCATTTTGACAAAATTCTCAGAGGAAAAAAGGTTGTTGCCCACTGCTCTACAGTCTGCTCTGTTGGTTCAAGTTCTCTCTGCTTATTCATAAAAATGTTGGGGACAACGGAGCCCCGAGAAAAATATACACAGCAGTCGTCTAATGCCGGGATCAGACTCCACGATATTTTAGTCTTTGACGATGGTCACCATGTCAGATCTAACGATCACAGAGCCATAAACTCTTGCAGTGTCTCGGTCGGGTGACTGGCAAGTCTACACGTATGACCACGACCAATCACGGCACGTCGTATTCCACAATTGTGTGCGAGTTCAGACGTCATCGGGGAGGCGGTTGAAGCAACTGTTGATCATGGCGACAGAAGCGTTGTGTGTGATGCTGGCGGTCTGGTGTTGCGAAAAGAAAAAGAAAAGAAAGAAAAAAGGGTTGTGGATGCGCTCCTTGGTGGCACAGAGAGGACGGTATCGGCATCCCTCCTCCTTTTCTCCATGTTTGTTTATTACCAAGTGACCTGACTGCGACTGCGCGCTGGAGAGAGCACCTGATTGGTCAACGTAAAGGAACACGTCGTTGGAGATGTCACACTAGGCGTGTCGAGACGAAAAATTCTGACAGGCTAGACTTTTCCTCGGGGTGTCGTGGGGCGTCCCAGACGTGGTGTCGGTTGTCGTGTACTATGACACACTACACGAGATAAGGGGATCGATTTTCGCACACGACACTCATTTATCGTTCCCGATCCCCTACGACGTCCGTGTCGGGCTATAATCGGGCTGATATCGTGTAGTCTGAACCGGGCATTAGTCTATGTGTAGTGTTTGTTGCACCTATTTCCCTAACTTTTCCTGCACGCCATGGTTGCATCCAGACATCACAGCTGTGCCATCATGACACTCCCTGATACGTGCGTTGACTGAGTGTATTTTTGATGCTGCTCAGAAGAGTCCACATCCAATCCATCAGCTAAAGGAAAACTTTAAAATTCCTCCAGCGCAGTCTCTTTGTGCAAATAGCTCTCCACAGCAGAAATCCTCTCTCATTTCATCACAGATTTCTTTTCTCACCATATCGTCCTTTGGAGAAAAATAAATGTCATTTTGTTGTGTTTGAGGCCATCTTGTTTGCTACGGTCTGTTCAAACATACTGATAACATGCAGCAACTCAACTAATATCTTTGTGTCATATATCTTTGTACAGTGAATATCTTTGTGTGATATATCTTTGTACAGTGAATATCTTTGTGTGATATATCTTTGTACAGTGAATATCTTTGTGTGATATATCTTTGTACAGTGAATATCTTTGTGTCATCTATCTTTGTACAGTGAACATCTTTGTGTGATATATCTTTGCACAGTGAATAACTTTGTGTCATATATATGACAAAGATATTCACTGTACAAAGATATATTCATATTTGTGTCATATTATCTTTGTACAGTGAACATCTTTGTACAGTGAATATATATATACAAGGATGGACTGGCCATCTGGCATACCGGGCGTTTTCCCGGTGGGCCGACGTCCTTTTGGGCCGACGTAGGCCTATGTCTTTTTTTTTTTTGGGCCCATAAAACAGGTAAATCGCCCATTTCTTTTCCTTTATTGACACTGGGCTGGCCCAGTCGCTCTGTGCCGGGCGGCCACAGTGAGGAGGAGAGGGAGAGAGATGAGGGAGGGAGTGTAGAGGTTAGCAGTTATGGGCTAGCTGCCTGGCTCAACATGTCATGAGAGATGAGCAGTGCTCTAGTGGGCCGGTACGTAGCGGTACGCAGTATTTTACTCATTTTACTCCTTGTTGTACCGTGACTTTTTCACGCGTACCGGATCTCCTCTGCCCTCTCCATATCAGGTTCTCTGGGAGATTCATAACGGCGCAGCGCCAGTGGATTTGCGCCGCGTGCGTTCCCGTAGTGAACGGAAGCGCCGCGCTTTTAATCTCTACACGAGCTGAAGCCTGGCTGTTTACATCACAAGCGCATTTCTCTGCTTCTTCTGATCCTCTGCTGTTTAATATCCATCTCTCTCTCTGTGTTTCTAGAAGAGATAAGACTCTTCTATTAGTTTTGGTTTTCCACCTCCTATGAAGAGCAGCACACAGCCGGTTCTCAAGCCTAAGGGCCCTATTTTAACCATTATATACTGTTTTAGCATATAATTATTAAATGATGTTTATAATAAAGTAATTTTTGATACATTTTGAGGTAAATATTGGGGTAATTTTGCAGTAATTCCAAAGAAATTTCAAATAGGTAACTTGCTAATTATCACCTAATTACCATGAAATTTGCAGACCTGTAAAATGAAGTGTTACCAAATATAGTCATGGATTAAAGGTTACATCATATATTCCATAATTTTACAGTCTGGTACCACTGAGTCAGTGTTTACAGTTTTAAAGCTTTCTACCTAGATTTCAGAAGTGGCAGACAAAAAAAATGAGTGGCTGGAAGAAATGTTGAGTGACCTGCTCAGTGGCAGGTGAGGAAAAAGGTTCAATTCAGACCCTGGGTAAGAGAGATGGTTTTTTTCATCATAATTATGGTGAGGCGACCCTCCAAAAAGATGCCTAGTCATAAGTCTTTCTAACACAGAAACAATGAGGTCAGACACACATATTCCATGCATTCTTTATTCCATTATAAGCATTAAAACATCCATTGTGCTGCCTTTCTCGCAACTACCACATGTATGACAATCTGTTTCACGGCATGTTTAAGGCTTAATTCATCTGTTCTACACATTATTAACCAAAAATCAGATTCTACTACCTTCATCTGCCTTTCATTTGCATATTATTATTATTCCAGTGTTAAAGCGATGATTCTAGACTGGCCCCATTTAAGGGGCTAATATGTATAGAGAAGATATTGAAGTATACCATTACAGAGGATTATCTTACAAACCAGCTTTCAGAGAAATCTATCAACATTTAGACTGGAAAAACCTCGTAAAAATGTCAGTATCAAAACAATAATCAGGACTAAAGCAGGGTCTTCATTTCCTTTTTAAAAAGAGGAGCTAGAGGAAATATACTAGAGATGACGGAGGGCTCGTTATTCAAAAATGTCGGCCCCCGACATTAGCTAGAATCAGAAAACACTAATACTCAACTGACACGCCACTTCACAGCAGTACACGGATCAATCATACGATCACAAATTGCTAGCAAATATCCCTCAAACGCGATCCTTCTCTGAAAACATGTTCAGCATTTACTTGAAATGTTATTTTTTAGTGTTTTACTCCAGTGTCATTTGTTTAGCTCATTTTTTTTTTAGTGTTTTACTTTGCAAAGGGGGTTAAAAGAACAAATGATTCAAATACAGCTGATACAAGTTGAAATAGTCCCCAACTATGAGAGGTGATTTGCATGCGTTGCCCAGTTTCCCCATCGCGGTTCTTTCACGTCTTTGGAGTTTTGAGCTGGGACGAGAGCTAAACTATCACAGGGGCTCAGCAGACATGGGTGTTGGTAAGAGAGGGCATCCCCCCCCCCTACTGCAGGCAGGAACACATGGCTGATGAGAGGGGGATGACAGTGGTCAGGCTGGATTTGGTTTTAGTACGTTGCTGTCATTTCAGTATCCCCCCCCAAACTGTCTGGCTTTCACAGTGATTGACTGATTGATTTTCTCTGATGAATAGCAGCAGATATCAGTCCCCCCCCCCCTGAAGACCACGAAAGCCCCGCTGTGGTCAACAGGACCGGGTGAAATGTTTACGTACATAAGGCTTTATTTGTAGTGTGAAATGACTTGATGACGCCCGAACACCAGCGACAGCATGTTTCACCTCCAATGCCTTCACATGGAGCGGAGTTCACAGTTCAGTGTCTTCAGTCTGCAGGTAAACCCCAGCACCATGCTCCCTGGCTTCAGTTTACAGTACCGGAGTGTGTTTCTGTTTAAATCAAGTCTTATTAACCACATGATCTCCACTTCACTAACGTATAGCCCTGATGCCTGCTGCTCTCTCTCTTCTATTGAGGTAAGATTCTGTACTACCCAACATTTGGGATATTCATTGCGGCGTTGCTTAGTGGCACCTGGTGTGATACAATTTACAAAACTTAATGCATACACAAAATGACCACGCTAATTAGACTGTGGAGCAATATTACTTTTCCAACAATGGCTTCACCAGGTGCTGAGATATATTCCTCAACAATGGTTGATAAAATTAGGGATGCACCGATACCGGTATAGGGTCCGATACTGTGCTCATGTACTCGTACTCGCAAAACGGCTCCGATACAACGGCACCGATACCACTTTACAGTGGTGCGCCCGACCCCGCTGGGCCGGGATCCCACCTCAGCCGGCGCGCGCCGGCCCTCACTTTCATTGCGCCACGGGGTTTTGCTTGCACCCTCTGACTCGCGCGTGCGTTAGACTCCTTGGTCCGCGTTTCAAGACGGGTCGGGTGGGTTGCCGACGCCTTTTACGTGGGCCGAGCCCCGATCTGGTGGCACGACACGGTTGGGGCGCACTGAGGACAGTCTGCCCCGGTCAACAGTCGCACCGGGAGCAGGGGGCTGTCCCCGGCGGGGAGAGAGAGCACAGAGAGCCCTTTGTCCACGGTGCGGCGAGGTCCGGGCGGGGAGCGCTGTAAAGCTGCGGCCGCGAGCCACCTTCGCCCCGAGCCTTTCCAAGCCGACCTAGAGCCGGTCGCGGCGCACCGCCTCGTATGCGGGACTCCCAGCCTGTCGTGTGTCGCTCTCACCCTCCAGCTGTCTTTTGGCACAGAGAAGAACTCGTATCGGTACTCGGTATCGGCGAGTACCCAAATCTAAGTACTTGTACTCGGTCTGAAAAAAAGTGGTATCGGTGCATCTCTAGATAAAATTATTTTTCTCAATAACCTGTTGAAGCATTTTAGAAAATTTACAAACCTCTGCTAAATTCAGCATTCAATTTTGCAAAATAGATGATCCACCAATCACAATTAACACTTCAGTGCTCTTTACTGCAGCCTTTCATGGTGTATCATCTGTACGGGCAAACCAATTCTAAATGTTGGCATTTTATCGACATCAGTACTGCAGGTGCTGTCTGTATGCTGAATTTACCAGATGCTCCAAAGTATTGAAGGAATTGAGTAAATGTTCTCCCAGAACTGCATGTGTGCCAGTGAGCAAGGCGTCTTGTAAAATTGCCAGATTTCTCATTGAAGTTTGGCATTATTGTCTTCCTGTATGAGAGAGTAGCATGCATCAGGACTACAAAGATCACAGCCACCAGATGTGCGAGGATGCACTCTGGTTAACAGCTTCTACATACTGAAAAAAAAAATTAAAAATTAATTCCACGTGCAATTAAGAAAAACATGGAATGCAGACAACAAAAGAAATCAACATATACATATTCCAAACACAGAAAAAAAACCATTACCTGAAAATATCTGCACATTAAAAGTGCAATTTATTTGGTAAACCCTGAATGGTAACTTAAAAATACAGAAAAAGTAAAAAACTTCAGTTGTATCTCAAGGTGCAAAATTGATACTTCTTCACCTGGTATAAAAGAATACAAAAAAATCAAGCTTGGACGTTGCAAAGGACTCAGTGGAAAGAAAAGCGAGGACCGTGGGAGAAACAGAAGGGAAGAATGAGGAAATGTGACGGACTGAAGCTCACAGTGAGAGACTGGCACAGAAAAAGGTGAGGGAGACGGAGTGAGTAGAAGAAGGAGAAGGAGAGCTGGAGCTGAGAAATGAATTCAGATTGAGCAGCGAGTGCAAACGCTGCCTTGGCCTGGGCTCGTTGGCAAACTGTGTCCACGTGTAGGATGGGAGCACCAGCCAGGTTGTGGGGGCAGTACGTTGTTAAGCCAAAGCTTCTCTCCTGGCCGGTACTGGCCAATGACTCTTGCCTGCACCTCAACAATCTAAAACCCTCCTCCTCTTCCGGTCCGCTACACATTCCTACCCTGAAATGGCTCCAAAGGACAGGGGGAGAACAAGTGTGACCAGCTTCCTCCAGTCCTGCCCCTACGCTAAGAGAGGAAGTTGGGAGATGATAAGGAGGCGGCTTCTTGAGTGTGTTGAGATGAACCCTGGCCTGAGTGCGGAGCTCCCCTTCAGGAGGTGGGAAGCTCGAAGGAGATGAACTGCTTGAGTCTCTCCAGGTACTGGGCGTACAGTTCAATGTCGTTGTGGCCGGCTCCCTCCACCCACAGAGGCTCCACGGCACGGGGGCAGCGCTCGTACATGGCCAGGCCGTGGGAGAAGTCGATCACCTCGTCTTCGGTGCCGTGGATCACCAGAACCGGGGACGCCACCTTGGACACCTTGTCAATACTATGGAGGGGGAAAGAGACAGAAAGAGATTAAGGGTAGGTGTGGAGGACAGATAACAAGCGGTGACGATACGCTAACAAGAAGAGAATGGGTCACAATATTTCTTAGTGATACGGTCAAAAGGACCTGGAGTTCAGAATATTTTGTCAACTGCTGTCGAAAATTAGTAGCTCAACTTCAACATAAACGAGAAGTCCTAAAAGTGCTAAGAATAATGGAAAATCTACAAGTTCACTGACATCTGAGCAATCTCCTAATCTGCTACTGAAGACTGAACTGGTAGAACATTCTGGAACAAGTGAATAGGCCCTTGGACCGTTGAGTCAAGATCATTTTGTTAACATATCAAAACTCTGTCTGGTGACACAATAATAGTTATGGAACAAATATTCGTCTTCTGCCATCGCCACTGGTTAGGGATGTTAATAATTAACCGTTTAACCGTTAACCGACACTAAGCATTTTAACCGATTAACGCTATCGGTTAAAACGGTTAAAAGAAAAAAGCTGAGAAAAACTCGTCACTTAAAGAAGAAAAGCTGGTCCACCTTAAGAGAGTCTGAGCCGCCGTTACAGATACAGGAAGTTGGCTCCCGTCAATAGCTCGCTTGAGCGGAGGAGTTGTAGCCAAGGCCTATAGAAAGGAGGCTGAGTCACGCGTCATATCTCCGGGGGTATAACACATGCGCAGTAAAATTTCGCCTGCACTCGCCGAAATTGAGCCAATCGCAACGCACGACCGCAGCTTCAGTTACACTGCGCATGTGTTATACCCCACATCCCAAGACCCATGTCCGCCTGTGACCCAGCCTCCTTTTCATAGGCCTTGGTTGTAGCCTCGTAGCATTTATGCACCGACACATAAACTGTACACACACTGTCTGCTACACCTACATTCACAGCTAGAACGCCACCGACAACACACACACGGTCTGTCGGAAACTCGCTGAAGTTTCACTGGGTGACGGACTGTATGTGTGTGACAATGGTGAGCACGAAGCTACCAGCAGAGCTACAGATGCTAACTTAGCACAAACACACACATTGTTTGTCTGACAATCGCTATCGTTAATCCGGGCAGACACACAGCTGACAACCTGCTAAACTAAACTAAACGTGCGGTGGAGACTTTTATTGAGAAAGTGGCTGCATGTCCGTGACACTACACAAAGTACCGTGGCTGCTAAGTTAACGCTCCCAGACGGGTGAACTGGGGACTGTCTGTTGTGCTCGTATACTGCAGCTGGTACACCGCTGCATATGAGGCAAAAATCTTGTCGTTAACGGTTAATAATCGGTTAAGAATTTTTTTTAAAAATTAGCATCCCTACCACTGGTTGATGCGAAAAGCATGCTGGGATTCTTGTCTACAATGAGTTCATTCATAAGTTGGCTTTCAGGTCATCCGCTGCAAGAGCACTTTCTGGCATTTGCACTTTCTGGCATTTGCACTGTAAATGTGGACTTGGAACTGGGCCAGTGTTTGGGCCACGACAGACGATTTGAAGTTCATTTTAAAAGTCCACGACAACACAAGTACAGACAACAACACAGACTGAGAAAGACCTCAAATCTAACCATGGAAGTCTAAAATGACCCATTAAAAACCCGGCTTATGAGAACAGCAACATATCAAAGCCACTATGTGTACTATTTCATCACCCCACAGTGGTAACATTAAAAAAAGACCGTGGCTTTATTCAAAACTGCCTTAAGCCACTGTCTTTTTTCTTGTTTCGGCTTGCTGCGGCCGGCTGGTTTGTGTGGTCAATGGTTACGGAACGATATGATGTCATGTTACTCAGACTACAACAATAAAAGCGGTAACTTCCTTCTTCCTCCGCACAGACTCAAATGAAGCAAATATATCGATTCTGACATTAAAAATATATATTTAAAAATCGTACAAACAAAAATCGCAATACATATGTGAATCGATGTTTTTCCCCACCCCTACTGCTACATGACCAAATCAGTACGTATTGCTAGTATGCGGTTTCGAATACAGCCACTGTGGCACAACAGCTATGTACACCGATACACACTGCACATCGGCACAGTCTAAGAACCGTTTTGTCAAATTTAAGATTTCAAATTCTTGATATTTCAATCAGGAATGTTTTGATTCTGATCGGCCAATATTCATTAAAGATTAGGGATGCACCAATACGGATACCAGTATCGGGTATCTGGTCCGATACTGTGCTCATGTACTCGTACTTGCAAAACGGCTCCGATACAACGGCACCTATATCACTTTACAGCAGCGTGACGTTAACCTCTCGTCACCATCTTTCTGGTTCTCACGCTCCACCTCCCCGACGGTGCGGGCGAGAGGGGCCGGTGGTGAGCCCTGATTCACAGAGCGGAAAAACTTATCAGAAAACGTTTTTTACTGCCTCGTCCTAGTGTCTACAGAGTGTGATAGGATGCTCCAGGGATGTCAAACAGAAGTTTGTTTAATCATCTTATTATTCAAGCTGCTCTGTGATCATTAACTATTACACTGTGGCCTTTACAGGAGCTCTAATGTTATGCTGTCTTGGTTGGAGAACCAGTTCAGATGTTTGAAGTCCAACATTCTAAATGTATAGAAAGATTGAAACGAGTGGAAACACTGCGTCTTGTTCGAAAGAAATGGATGTGTTAATGTGCCCATCTATAAACACACTCCCATCGAGTTACATAAATGATGATCAGCTATGTCTTGTGGCCTGGATGAAATTGTGCAAAGCTCCGGTCCCTGCCGTGCATACTAATTCCTTACTAATCATCCTCGGCCATAACTTAGGTGGAGCAGCTCAGCCTCCGTGGTGCCCTGCTGTTCAGATGGAGGTTAGCTGGAGGATTAACACAGGGGAATCATTGGGAGCTAATTTCATTCCAGATGGAATAAAACTATTACTGTTCACATCACAGCTGGGGTATACAGACTGAATTATGGCAGATGTGGCTGTCACACATGCGCATAATCTCTCCCGACATTTGTATGAATATGAGCTTACAAATACACAGAGCAATCTCTTACACAGGAGTGAATTACCCCCTGTAACACTAGCAAACATTTGGTTTGTAGATACTGGCTATTAGGGTTGGGGTTAGATAGCATTTTCCTAAAGGTGACATATTACGCAAAATGCACTTTTTCATGGCTTTCAACATAAATCTGTCCCCGGTGTTTCTAGAGACCCCTAGAGTGTGAGAAAAGACCATCTTCTCTCTTTTTCTCCTACTTAAGGATGTTAATAATTAACCGTTTAACCATTAACAGACATTAAGCATTTAAACCGATTCACGCTATCGGTTAAAATAAAAATTTATAATTACTTAAAAAGCTGAGAAAAACTCAGAAGAGCGGCTCATCTCTTTAAGGAGAAAAGCTGGTCCACCTTAAGAGGCGGAGCAGGAGTTGCAAGATATAGGAAGTTGGCTCCGGTCTCTGGCTCGCTTGAGCCAAGGCCTATGAAAAGGAGGCTAGGTCACGGGCGTCAACGCTCCTCCTCGAGCGGCATCACA
The DNA here is from genome assembly GCA_916700685.1 of Adelosebastes latens. Lineage (NCBI taxonomy): Eukaryota > Metazoa > Chordata > Actinopteri > Perciformes > Sebastidae > Adelosebastes > Adelosebastes latens. Next base: position 28,030 of record CAKAKR010066907.1, on the reverse strand, counting down.
ACCGTAAACATACAGGTAATTCAATATGAAGAGATTAATTGTTTTTTCGACAAGAAAAATGCTGCAGTGCGGATTGTCATTGGCGGAGGTAACTGTGAACCCACCTGTCTCCCCTCCCCCCTCCTCCCCGGCACTCGGGACTAGGCAGGCATGATGGGAAATGTGGTCTGTCCCTGTCACTACAATACTCAGGGCACTTCCTGCATGTCTACGACATTTTACACAGCATGAATTAGCCTAGCGGCTAGCGGACTTAAGTTAGTTACTTTCCTTACTCATGGCCACTGCATCTCCTGACAGAACAACACCACGGTTGAATTTCAGCCTACATGCATGTTTTTCTGCTCAACATTGTTGAATCAGAGCAGCTGATATTGATAGCAAAAAAAGCTAACTGACTGCCGAGTGCCGTCTCTCAGCTCTGCGCACACAAGCTCCGCCTCCACCCTCGGTGACACCGCTGGGTGAAACAGCGCGGAGGGAGGGATGGAGGGAAAAAAAAAGGAGAGAAAGAAGTGCGACAGTAAATGACAACAACACCGTATTTTTATAGATTACAGCACTCTTGTAAAGCACTGCGGAGGGATTTATGTTTTGTTTTTGTAGTGATTCTGTACTGAGGTGGGTTCTGTGGTTACTTTACCACAGTCTGATGCTGGCTGCACAAAATGTAAGCAGCAGATCAGTCGTGCTGAATTGTGGCTTGACAGCACACATCACTCCGGTTAGAGACTGCAGCGGGGTCTCTGTTTATACACATCTCGTGCGCACGAATTAAATAAAAACGTGGGAAAGATTTAAATAAAATGAGGCCACGAATAACTATCTTGTGCGCACAATTTAATCATAACTTCATTAAATTCAAGGAACGAATTATATCGTGCAAACAAATTAGTAAATTGTGGCCTTAATATATATATATTTTTTCTCTCTGTGGCCACTCCCGGACTCAACAACATCAAGTCAAAAAAAAAATAGTTGGGAAAAGGGAGACTTTATGCATGAGATGAGCTGAAGTGAAACCTGCCTCAGCCTGCATTAAAGAGCTGTGGCTTCCTTGTGTAAATGTGATGTTAAACAAACAAAAACAGCTAATTCAATCACAATAAATGTGCTTCCTTTATTCAGAATAAAGTCTTTGGTGGTAGCTCAATGCAGAAGGTGACGTAATAACCGAAGGAAATGAATGCACTGTAGTGCATAGGTTGTGAGACACAGAAACTCCACTGCTGAAGGTAACTGTATAAGATCGGAAGAACTCAACTAAGTCATGTAGACAAGTATATTAGCTTTCCATACATATCATTTATTTCTCTATCTACATGTACAAGTGACGCACTGAGTCATCAATCCCCAGGAGTCTTCATTCAGCCCTGTGAAAAGCATAGCTGGGAGGGCATTTAACTGACCATTAGAATATGTCACTACTGTAGCCGTGACCTCCCTCGGTGCCTCAGTGTTCTGCCTACTGAACATCGTGTAGCAAGCCATTAATAGCACTATTAGCTTAACCTAACCATCCTGTACATATGACACAAGGTTAGATTTCCGGACTGAGATTCTGCCTCAAACATATGTACTGTATTTATCAGACGCACCAGGTTGGAGTCACAGCTTGCATGTCATTTGTGCCAGTGTTTGCAAGATGGGCCACTCTCCTCGTTGCATATGAATTCAGGGGAGGATGGTGCAAATAATAGGAGGAGACATGTTAAGAAAGGATGATTGTGTATTCTGCTGGAATCACTTAGGTCATGCAATTTGCAAATATCCAGTCGTTACCTCCTTCGTCTGGTTCCCAGGGCAATATATATTTTGTGCACTTGAACGTGTTTATTTATTCCTAATGCATTAATAATTAGATATATGCTAATGATTATAATAGAATTCTTAAAAAACAACAGTTTTTCGCAGATAGAGTTGAACCGCAGTCATAGTAAATATTTCGTAATCAAGATTCTGAGCTCAATGATCTCATCTCACTGCTGAACTGCAGCTATGAGCTCTCCTTCCCTCACAGTGTGCGTCAGGAGGTCAGTCCCAGGGTCAGTCTAGGAGCTGTAATGAGCTGGTGTCTCAGGCCGTGGTGGTACTCGTCTTTTCAATGCGGCTTTTTAGGGATCGGATGCGCCAGATCGGAACTCAGTAGAGTCCGCATATGTGTGTCCCCACTTGACACTTCAATGCCTGATCGGACAGTGATCAGACATATTTTGTGGTCAAAGGAGCTGCTGTAAAACGGTAGGTAAACCTCATTTCCTATGAATTCTTCACAATAAAAGTCCCATTTATTTTTGCTGCTTATTCTTCCTCCCTGATCCTGCAGTATTAGTAGACTTGTTTTATTGAAGAACAGCCGAAAGCTCCACTGATTCGGTGATACAATTTTTTTCCTATAAATTCTTCACAATAAAAGTCTCAATATTTTCAATACTTATATTTTGAAGCACCCAAATCAGGAAATGTTGGGTTTTCATCAGCAGTAATTTCACACAACTTCAGACAGCAGGTCTCAGCTGTGCTCCAGCCCTGGTTTTCCTCCTCTCTTCCCTTTGCTCTCCCTTGGGAGAAGAACTCCGTGTGGTGGGAAGATGATGCGAGACAAGTTTGATAAATTGTCCAGATTGTGCCCACATGCCATGTCCACAACTCACTTAGATCCGAACTCGATCAGATCCCAAAGTGAACAAGATCCGATCTTGGGAGCGTACAGACTTGACAGTTAATGGGTCCTGGCATGATCGAATGACAAAAGTCGCGTTGAAAAGACAAGTGTAACCCTGGCCTATGAAAATCAGGCGCTGAAATTAAACAGCGAACTCGATGAAAACCACACTGCAAAACTGTGCAGCACCATTTTCTTAGTAAATCTGGCCCTCAAGAGGCAAAACTGGTGTTTAAAAAATGTTAAGCATGCTAAATCTTGAAGAAAAGAAACATTTTATGCAGCCATGTTCATACAGACTGAATCAAGAGTTTTTAAATCGGACACACTCTTAAAGGTCCCATATTGTGAAAAGTGAGATTGTCATGTCTATTATATTATAAAGCAGGTTTAAGTGCTATATAAATACTGTGATGGTATCGAAGCGCTCAATATACGGAGAAATACACACAGCCCGTATTCAGAAATTGTGAGTTTGAAACAAGCCGTCAGGATTTCTGTCCATTTGTGATGTCACAAATATACAATATTTAGACCATTATACGGTTTTAAACGTAAACATTCTTAATGTGTCCCATTTTATTTCTGGTTGTAGTGTATGTGAACAACATCAGCTGACAGGAAGTAAACATGAACCCAAACTGTTGCCTAGCAACGCAATTCTGTTACAATTCCATTGAAATGAGCTAAAACGGAGCGTTTCAGACAGAGGGTAAATACAGGCATATTCAGGCAGACAGTATGAAGGAAATAAAGGTTTTTTTTTAACATTACAGCATGTAAACATGTTCTAGTAGAAACACAAAACACAAGTAAGAACCTGAAAGTGGGCATAATATGGGACCTTTAATGGTGTGCCAGAACTTTTTTGAAACTGCAACATGGAGCTTCTTTATGGAAGGGAAAGTGTGTTCTAAAAATGAACCAATAATATAGTCAGCCTTGTTTTTGGCCTTGAAACATATCATGCCTCCGTTCCAAGGCTCGGAACAGGGTGTCCAGCATAGGAGAAACTAGCTATTCATCCACATCCTTTTTCAACTAGAAAATGATCTGTCAACCTTGAAAAACAACTCTGAACAACTCTACCACTGATGTGTGATATACTGCAAAACAAAAAGTGGGCCAAACCCCAGCATCACACTTGATTGGAGAACTGCTGGTATATGCTGACAGTGGGCTCCTGCTGGTTTCTATAGAGGTCCAGCTGGGAAGCTTTGACACCACACATCGTATCTTCCCACTGAGACAGACAATTATAATTCACAACCAGGAATCCATGATAAAAGAACTGGAGTATGCACATACAATGGTGGCAAAAAAAGTGGCACCACCAACACTAGTCAATTGTAATAACTGAAAAATAGGCCATTTCATTTGCAAGGACATGCACCCATACAGCATTTTCTTGAAAATGCTGGATTTTGACAGATGATACTGACATAATCCAGGAGTAAAGCCTATACCACAATGGTAGTATTTTGGATAAAACTGCATCTGAGGACAAGTTTCCCTGTGCATCAACGCTTATTGTTCATGACTGTTGGTGCAGAAGTTTTTGGGGAGCATTTGTTTCTTAGAGGGGCCGCTCAATTTTGAGGAAAATATCTAATTACAATACTGCTAAAAAAAAAAAAAAAAAAAAGCCTGTAGTTGTGCTCTTCATAGTTTTAAACATGAACTCCTTGTGCCAAGCATAATCACAAATTATCTTGTTCCTATAGAAATGGAGCCTGATAAAACGTAGTTGCTTTTTGGTGAGGTCCATCAAGAGTTCTTTTCTTCCAAACCAAAGGTCAGAGAAAAGTGAGCTTCTAAGTAAACCCAGCTAGTTTTCAGGAGAAAAAAATTACAATTCAGCCATTGGTTTACTGGACCATGGTTTCACGAACAAAAATCTGTTGAGTACTCTAAATATTTTCACAAGTGGGATGGGCAAAAAGTGTGAGTGTGTGTGACACTACAATGATCCAATGATTGCCAAACAGCTGATCTACTCTCAGCATCTCTCTCTCTGTCACTCAACCACTCACTCACTATGCGCACATTACATTACGCTACTCTAATACCAACGTATTATGTAAACATGTGGATATCTGACGGTACTGTAGGTAGACTGTTAAACTCACTATCGACACGTCAATGCTACATTGTGAACGACAAATCTGTGTTGAAATCGGCAGGACGAGAGCTTAACGGGAAGTGCCATTGATTTATATTATGATGTATTAAGGCTCTATTTGGTAAAGATGAGTATTGGGCGAAGGTAAATGATGCGTTCAAATGTAAAGAGAAACTTGAATAAATCCAGTTGTTTGAAAGAGATGTTTTCACAGCAATATCAAATAGAAAATATAGAGGGAACTAGAAATGCACTCGGAGAGCGCAGACGTCCGCCAACGCGAGACTTTAAAAACAGATCACAGCTCCCAGCTGGCGGTACCGTGAGGTGGTCGGCTTATTATTAACACGGTGTGTTTCCGTGTAACGTATCGGCGGATGCCTCTCTCATTCAGCAGCCTTGTTATGTCTGTATAACGTTACACTACGTTGTCTCTCATCCCGTCATCTACCGCTTTGTTCTTTCTCCCCGCGGACGGTCAGCAGCTTCCGCAAACACACCCACACACATATCTCTCTGCTCTCAGAAGGAGGCGGGGTCACGCGTCATCAACGCGTCATCAGTTCCACTGCGCATGTGTTATACCCTGTGGTTTTAATGCTCAGGCTGATCGGAATCCTTAAAAATATTCCTGAATCCAGATCATGATCCGGATCGCCATCAAAATCTAATGGATTGTTCATTGTGCCACACCCCACCCCTCCAAAAAATGTCATTCAGATCCATGGCGGACTTTTGGAGTAGTCCTGCTAACGGACAAACAAACACACAAACCAACAAACAAACCAACGCTGGTGAAAACATAACCTCCTTCCTTGGCCTTCAGCGGAGGGAATTATGACCCTTTTAACTTCCTAACAAAAAACACTATGCAAACGGTAATAAAGAAGTGGCTATTGAAGTACATGGGATTTATTGTTTTACTTTTGTTTTTTACCGTGGTATTGAATTGGTATCGAGAATTGTGGAATTTTACTGATATTGGTAACGACTACTACATTTCTGGTATGGTGACATCCCTAGTGTAGGGCTATGGGAACTGACAAAACGCTTAAAATGTGTTGGTGTGACGCCAAAAGACACGGTGAAAAATTTTGGTTGCACCTAAATTATGTGCTGGTGCACCTAAATGAAAAAGGTAGGCTCACCAGTGCAACCAACGTATAATTAGTCTGGAGCCCTGGTTTACTTGGCATTACTCAATAATATAAAAACACATACAGTATATAAAACTGAACCTAATTAAAATCTGTCATGTCTGACAATATTTTAATATAAGGCTGACAATTCCTAATGATACATTTCACCGCTCTGCCCTAGAGCTGCTTAACCCAACTTTAGCATCACAGACTGACAGGACGCACTAATTGAATTCCAGGGGGTCCCAAATTACAGCGTTTAAGGTACTAACATAAAATGATCATATGATATGCTTCAAATCACATCTCCGTAGTAAACAAGCTATCATTTACACTCAAATTCCTGAGCTACCTATCTGAAACTTATGTGAGGCAATCAATTACATCATGTATCTAGAGCAAATTCCACCATTCTGATGTTGAACAGCAAAAGACAAAGCCCACTGTATATTTTTTCAAACATCAAGGTCATACAGAGTGGTGTCTCCTTCAAAGAAACCATCGATGGCCGTGCGTAAATGACAGACACTAGCGTGCAGAGAGCTTATGGATAAATTAGCTCTAGCTGAGTAAATATGCCAGCGACAGTAGTCATTATAACTGACAAAATGTCAAGATACCACCCACAACTTTCACCTCACAGCTCATACACTCTTAATTATGTAAATTCTAATTAAAATCACTGCACTTGCAATTTCGAAATATAACTTTCAAATTGTGATTTCAATATAAAACGATAAATCCTGATAAAGCCCCAATTATTTTATACTTTATTAGGTACACCTAGCTAAAACTGATGCAGTCCTGCAATAAATCCTCATTAAATCTTCATTCACTGTTTTAGACAACTGTTGATTCAACTTTATGATCAATTTGGAAGATATAGTTCGTGGATCTATTACATTATTACATTATACACAGAGGCGTTTCTGTTATATAGCCTATTGTCATTGATATAAATGAGGTGGACCATTACATACATTATAACCTTTATGATGGGGGCTTTATTGCAGGACTGATGTTTTACACTGCATTAATTTTAGCTTGGTGTACCTTATAAACTAGCAACTAAGTGTAAATAAATAATTTAATTTACTCTAGCTTAGTCATTGCCAAAGCCTGGGTCGGGACCCGCAGGTGGGTCTCAGGAGATTTTATTAGGGTCGCCGAATAAATAATACAAACTTCCTCCATAGTCTTTCATTTAACATTTATATCTGCAGTACACCTTTGAGCCACATGAGGGAGCCTGAATTGTCCGTACTGTTCTGATAATTGAAGCCTACTTAAAACATTGAATCTAATATGAAAGGAAAGCGTGCATTCTGGTTTTTTTCCCCTAAAGAGAGGACATAAAAAGAATAAGCCTGTAATGTTACCCGTTAATGTTACGACTAATTGTATTTATTTGGTCTCATTTATAAAGTATTCATCATGTGTATATGTTTTCAATAACACATGCATAGGTCAAGTCTAAGAGTTTATCGTCATTGTGCACAGTTAAAAACAAGTTTCCCGTACAATGAAATTCTTCCTTTTGCCTTCGGTGCCGAGTACCGTTTACAAGGAAACGCAAAGTATAAGAAATAAATACAAGAAAAAAGATACAGACGGAAAGGACACTATGTACAATATACAATAAAAATAGAGAAGAATGCTATGTACAATATATAGGAAAGTAATGATACTTTTTTACAACGATACTATATGTATCACTTTCCATGGTTCAGGTCAGGATTCCTCAAAGTTTTTCTTGTGATGGAATCAGGGATTAATTAATTATGGATATAAACAAGTAAACAACCATTAATGGCAAATACATAAACCTTTTATTTGAAAATAGTAAAAAGTGCAACTGCAGGACCTGCTGATTCAGTTCTCAAGATACAAGGCAGTGCAATATTTAACAAAAAATATAATAAACCAACTTCTATTCAAGTTAAATGAACAGTGGTTTAACCTGCTGTTTCTGTCCTCATTTTCAATATAAAAGGTAGATCGATAATACGGAGATCAACCGCTGATAGTGATCAAACAGCTGATGGTGATCAAACAGCTTGGGACAGAATCATTCCTCTACAACCCTGTTTAAATAATTTACCTATGGTAATAAAGTAGTCCACCTACAGTGTTCATTTGGGGTCTTTTCATAGATGAACACATACGGAAAAACATTTTAAAACTACGTTAGACTAAGGTTAGTTGAATTTCTGTTTTGTTTGTTACTTTACTCCCGGGATTATTTGCCTCGCGGACCGTCTGCTTTCCGGCTAGATACGTGAGGCTGATGCTGCGTGCACGTAGATATCATGATGGGGAAAAAGGTCATTTTCTCAAGATGCAAATTCTTAGTACCGATACAATCGATTATTTACCTTGCAAATCGATTTTAGATCGATATACGTCTCCCGTGAAGGACAACTTGCCGAGTACCTATCGATGTCGTTGGATCGTAGGAATATAAATCGATACATCGATGTAGTAGATGAATCGTTACACCCCTAGCAATATACAATAATGATATAACAGTATCGTTCCCGTGTGGTGAGGTGGGTTAGGAATAAAAACAAAGCTGTGATTTATCAAACATATCTTTTCGACATGGCCGGTTTACCTATTCAAGATAATATAAGGTGATGCAGAAATGGCAGTAAAAATGGTCAGGAACCATTGCACAATTTGCTCTTCTCATAATTTATAGATAAGGCCTATTGTGAATTGGGTCGCGATAGTTTGTCAAGAAAAAAAAAAAAAAAAAGCTTGGCCAACACTGCTCTAGCTCACGTCAGCCAAAATCCTGACACACAATTCTTCTACAATTAAAAAATATAAATTGTCTGAAAGGGATAGACCAGGGGTCGGCAACCTTTACTATCAAAAGAGCCATTTTAGGCAAAAATAAAATAAAAATCTGTCTGGAGCTGCAAAACATTTGAGCATTGTGATGAAGGTAACACAGTTTATAGTCTAAGTATATAGCATATAAGTCTAATGCAGTGAGGGCCAAAGAGACAATGTACAATGGAGTATTAGGGTCACATTGAGAGAAAAAAAATCAGAGATTTCCAGAATAAAGTCATAATATAACGGGAATAAAGTCATAACTTTACGAAAAAAAGTCGTAATATTATGAGAATAAAGTCATAACTTTACGAGAAAAAAAGTCGTAATATAACAAGAATAAAGTCATAACTTTCCGAGAAAAAAAGTCGTAATATAACGGGAATAGAGTCATAACTTTACAAGAAAAAAGTCGTAATATAACAAGAATAAAGTCATAACTTTACGAAAAAAAGTCGTAATATTATGAGAATAAAGTCATAACTTTACGAGAAAAAAAGTCGTAATATAACAAGAATAAAGTCATAACTTTCCGAGAAAAAAAGTCGTAATATAACGGGAATAATGTCATAACTTTACGAGAAAAAAGTCGTAATATAACAAGAAAAAAGTTGTCATGTTACGAGAATAAAGGCATAACTTTACGTTAAAAAAACTCGTACTATAACGAGAAAAAAAGTCATCACTTTACGAGAAAAAATAAAATAACACGTACAATTACTACTTTATAATATTATGACTTTATTCTCGTAATTTCAGATTTATTTATTTTTTCCTCAATGTGGCCCTAATTCTCCGTCGTACCGTCGTACCATAGACCTACAACAATGATAAATAAAAATGAAAATGTAAACAAAAAACAGTTATTAATTTCCATTTTTAAAAATCCACAGGGAGCCACTGGAGAGGAGCTAAAGAGCTGCATGTGGCTCCGGAGCTGCAGGTTGCAGACCCCTGGGATAGACAGACATCCCTCAGCTGATACTGCCCAGATATATTGGCAAGCTGAATCAACGCTGGCTTCATACAGGCCACTAGGTGTCATAGCTGAGAACATACACGTACAGTATGTATGCATCAGTTATTTAAGTACTTACAGATAACGGAAAACACACATAGACAATACTCTCCTGGTGAAATGCCTTGTCCTGGAGCAACAAGTGAACTTGGTGAGGATTATAAAGAAAAAAAATAATTACTAGGGGTGTGACGAAATATCGTTCCACGAAATATCGCGATATAAAAACGTGACGATGCATCGTCGAGACGAAAAACTGAATCGCGATATCAGAGCACAATAGGTACTACGTACATACGGGCTCCGGGCAGCTGCAGCCTCTTCCTGCTGCTGTTCAAGGCCTATGGAAGGAGGCTGAGTACAAGTCATATCTTCAGTTACACTGCGCATGTGTCATACCCCGTGAGCCATGTCCACCCGTGACCCAGCCTTCTTTAATAGGCCTTGTCGGAGCTCCACACACATCAACACACACAGCGCAGCCAGTGAACAGCTGATCAGAGAGGCCGCGGTGGAGAGACGAGTTGACGCTACGCTCGTTGCTCTTAGTAAGTGCAATAAAACTTTGCAACTGTAAAGCCAATATACGTTATTACACCTGTTCAACAAGCATAAACACGATGAAACGGTTAAACATGGAGGAAAGCAACGTTTCAATCTGCTCTGTCTGCCATCGCTCATCCACCGCTGCTGTTTACACAAGCAGAGCGCGTTAGCTCGGTGGCTAACAGCTAACTGTAAACACATGCAAGTTATTTAGTTGTGAATGACTTTAAATGACTAAAGCTGGCAGTAGGCTGTGTAGTCAGACTGTGTAGGTTAGTTTGTCATGTATCTGACTGGTAAACTGATCAGCTGGCTGAGACAAAGCAGCCCCCCCCCCATACCAGCCCTAGTTACCTGCAGCAGTGAGTGACATCAGCAGAGGACAGGAGGAAGGACTGATACTGAGTGATGGAGGACAGAGGAAAGGAGGAAGGACTGATACTGACTGATGGAGGACAGAGGACAGGAGGAAGGACTGATACTGACTGATTAAATACAGAGGACCGGAGGAAGGACTGATACTGACTGATGGAGGACAGAGGAAAGGAGGAAGGACTGATACTGACTGATGGAGGACAGAGGACAGGAGGAAGGACTGATACTGACTGATGGAGGACAGAGGAAAGGAGGAAGGAGTGATACTGACTGATGGAGGACAGAGGACAGGAGGAAGGACTGATACTGACTGATTAAATACAGAGGACCGGAGGAAGGACTGATACTGACTGATTAAATACAGAGGACCGGAGGAAGGACTGATGCCATAAAAAAATGGAACTATAAGGCAAACAACAGCATTGTTTTGCATTTTGTGTCTTTTGAATAAAAGGCTACTTTTTAAGTCATATATTTTCATCATTTTAGTTTTGTTAAAATTATTGTTACAATATCGTATCGAGATCGTGAACACAATATCGTGTATCGTATTATATCGTGAGCTGAGAGAATCGTCACACCCCTAATAATTACTATTATTATTCCCCAGCCCTCCTCTCACAGCCGTGTCAACAGTGGACTGCTTAACCCTACTCAGCACACACACCTGTAGATCATACACACAGATATACGCAAACAAGCACGTCCAAATGTGCTGTCAAATCTAACAACACTTCCCTGAAACCTAAACTTAATATTCCTCACCATGCTACACTGCAGACTACAAATCTGCGGAGACACAGCGGACTCATTAAATTTTAACATTGTCTGACTGTTCATAATTTGGGCACACAAGCAGTGATCCCTTGTGTGCCCAAATTATGAACCTAGTGAGGTGGCATGATACAACAACACTGTCATAATTGGAATCCTTGGCTCTGAAGTGGCCTAAGCGCCAGTTATTGGTCAAAACAGGACGGTGGCTCGCGCTGATGCCACAAATGTAATGCAAAATATATAGGGGCTCTACCAAATGTCATGTATTTACATTCAAAGCTTCTACTGAGGTTTATGAATGAAGCTTCGAATGTCTGTCGTCATATTTTACGACGTCATCACGTTACAGCTCCGACTACATATTGTGTTTTGTGTATAAGGTCTTTTGAGGATATCTGTGTCTAATCTAGGTAGTGATCGAGTTGTTGGTTTGACCTTGGGTGTGATTGCTGCTGGCTGGTCCATCCATCACCTCCTGCAGTTTAAAAAAGTGCTTGGGTGCCCACCAGTCCAGTGACAGTAGTTTGACAGCAGCCTTGTTCTATTACTAACTACAATTCTACAAGTAAGGGATAATGTACAGCGAGCGGGTCATTGTTGTGAAAGTAACCCCGTCAGGGCGAGGGGTGGGGGGGGGATTCTTTCACAACAATGACCCGCTAGCTGTACATGATGTGACAATATCACATCATTCAAATCCCTCCTCAAAACCCACCTGTTTAAACTGGCCTACTCTCTCTAGTACTCATCATCACCCATCCTATGTGTCTGTACAATTATGTCTCTGTCATGTCCTGTTGGTTTTATATTGTTTTATCTGTCTATGTTTTAATTGATTCTTGTAAGGTGTCCTTGGGTGTCCAGAAAGGCGCCACTAAATAAAATGTATTATTATTATTATTATTACATTATCCCGCTTATTACACGGCTACTTACTGAAGAAATCAATACTTTGACACAAAACGGTCCGCCAGAGTCCAACATCGGACCCATGCACTGCGCCCATCGCAACGGTCTGCTATACATAGCAACGGTCTGCTATACATAGCAACCTCTTTGTTCTGAAATCTGTGATATAGTTCTGAGACCTTAGCCTTGGTCGGCCCTAGTTGGCTTTGAGAGTGGTAACCTTGTTTGCTTGATATAGCACTGAAGGTAGGGTAGGGCTGCACGATTATGGCCAAAATGCTTAACAGGATTATTTTGATCAATATTGAGATCACGATTATTTATCAGGATTATTCATAGATTTTAGGGAAAAAAATGTTTTATTGCAAATTCCCGTTTAAATAATCAGAGCACTGTTTTCACTTCAATGTTGTGCTTAATTCCAACCGTCTCAAATTCTAAATGTTATTGTTTTACTTTGTTATTGTCATCTACTGTATAGTGGTTATTTATATCAAAACACAATTCAAATGATTAGGAAATAGTTTTATTTTTATTGATAAAAAAATCTTGGAATTAGTTCCAATTATATATAAGAAGTTGCTTAGAGTTAGTGTTAGGAAGTTTAACAAGTCATAATTCCCTCTCTATTATCTATTTTATACTCCTTCAAACAACTGGATTTATTTGTGGTTTTGGCCTTTGTTCACCATGAGAGCTCTGTGAATGAGGAGAAGAAATTCTCACCGCTCCACTCCGCGCACATGCCCTGCACTGGACACAGGAAATGTGCTGGCAATCTTTTCCAGCTTTCCAGCCAAATTGCCTGAAGACTGTTTCACAGGCCGTGTAGAACTTCAACCCGCCGCACCCACACAGTGCTGTCGACACTGCATCTCTCAGAGCATCCAATAAGGCTATTTAATATGCTATTCATTTAATTGGCATATTTCCCCAAGGACATTTTCGACAACACATGATCCCGGCAAAAAGCCGGCATATTCCGGCTACGTAAACTTTGAGTGTAGCCTAATATTTATCTGCAACTGTGCAGAAATAGTGTTTTAACAGAATGCATCCACATGCAAACAAAAGCTGCGCAGCATTCGAATGTTGATTTAAAATTCAAATGTCAACATTTGATACAGCCTATGGATGCTAATTTTGACAAATTTTCTTAACCAATAACCGACACTTGTTAACCGATTATTAACCGTTAAACGACAAGATTTGTGCCTCGCATGCAGCGGTGTACCAGCTGCAGGAGCACAACAGATATTGGTTGACGGGAGTCTCCAGTTCACCGTCCGGGAGCGTTAACTTAGCAGCTACGATGCTGCGTGTAGTGTCGCGGACATGCAGACACTTTCCCAGTAAAAGTCTCCACCGCACATTTAGTTTAGTTTAGCAGGTTGTCAGCTGTGTGTCTGCCCGGTGTAACTTTAGCAAGTTTCCAACAGACCGTGTGTGTGTGTTGGCGGTGAGTGTGAGGTTGTTGGTGGCGTTCTAGCTGTGAACGTAGGTGTAGCAGTGTGTCTACAGTTTATTTTTCAGTGAATAAATGTTACGAAAATACAACTCCTCCGCCCAAGCGAGCTGGAGAGACATCAGTGGAGAGACCGAAGCCAACTTCCTGTATCCTGCAACTCCGGCTCCGCCTCTTAAGGTGGGCTGTTAAGGTGGAACAGCTCTTCTCCTTAAAGTGACGAGCCGCTCCTCTGAGCCACTCAGCTTTTGAATGAATTATTAATATTTCTTTTAACTGTTTAAACCGATAGCGTTAATCGGTTAAAATGCTTAATGTCGGTTAACGGTTAAACGGTTAATTATTAACATCCCTAGTACAACCCTTATAATATATGACAGAATGTATACATGTTTTGTGCTTTGTTCAAACCAAACAAAAGCAAGAAGTGAACGGCTGATAAGAGTTCAGTGTTAGAAAATTGCTGACTCTTTGCAGTTGGCTTCCTGCAGAGACCATGTGGTGCTGTGTGTGCAAGATTTCTCAACACGTAGATACAAGACAAACACAAGCACTCACCAGTCATTACTTGACTTATCAGTTAGATTACATAAACTGCACTGGCATATGGCTTGGATGACTAAGTATGCTAGATAAGGGTGGAGCCTTTCCACATTAAATTGCAGTTAAGGTATGCAGCTGTTTGTTGAGCTCTTACATGCTGTGTTCCAGTTTGAAGCTTGCTCAACCTGCCTAATGTTCATTTACTACCAATATATTTATTTACCTAATAACATCTGTTTGTTAAAGACAGGATCACCATCAAAAAATATTAGTTTTTAGTTTATGTTTCACAACTTTGAAACAGCAGATTCACATTTTGGGAAATACGCATGGTTACTTGTGAGATGAGAAGATGGATATCTGCATCTTGCACAAAGTCAGTCACAACACAACTTATCTTTATTATCTCATTATTGTCGAAGGATCCCAAAACGTCCCTCCTCTCAGTGAAAATCTCTGCCTACTAACAGTTTAAGACTCTTCTGGGAGCTCTCCTAAATATTTAGCCGAGATAGGAGTGCTTTCCTAAGTTAAGAAAGTTGATTATTGTTGAAATATTTTCACTCATGGTCCTAAAAGTAGGACCAAAAATGCGGCACTCTGAGAATCTTTGGTTAGGGGCTGCAATGGCGATACTAGTGATGGCTGATCCAGGCATTTTGTATGGATCATATTAGCTACAAAAGGCTAAATGATTTTCTGATCCTTTGTATACTGCAATCTGTTGTGCTCTGGGTACCCCCAGCCCCAATTCATTCTGTTAAACACTTCAGAACACACAGCATTGTGAGCACCTGAACCGTACGGATGGGTTGTAATTGCTGCGTTCCTCCACAAAAAGTGGGTGTGACATTGAAATGTTAGAGAAAGTTTAACTAATGTAACTGATTAAAATGATCAATCCTTACCAATATTCTACTTTGCATATTAAACTCTGCATATTAAACACTTAATAAGCAGAAAGGCAT
This sequence comes from Adelosebastes latens, assembly GCA_916700685.1. NCBI lineage: Eukaryota > Metazoa > Chordata > Actinopteri > Perciformes > Sebastidae > Adelosebastes > Adelosebastes latens. The sequence goes on along the minus strand of CAKAKR010066907.1, from coordinate 12,662 downwards.
GTTCCCTTTGCTGACTCAGAAGCAGGAGCAATAAGACGAACCATCTGCAGTGAGATGGATTCAATTGAACAGCAGAACCACGGAAACTACTGTATATTAAAAGACATTACTTTGTAGTGTGTAGGCTGTAAATTCCATGACTGCAAGTTGGTGTCTTTTTCAGTCAACCCCTGAAAAAAAAGCCTGCAGTTTGAAGGTACAGAGTTATTTTAAAGGGTCCTGGAACATATTTTGTATTTTGCTTGTGTCTAATAGGTCAATGTGGACAACAATTTTTGAAATGGGTCCAATGTTGAGAGATAACACTAACCGGCAGCCGTGAAACGAGCTGCGAGGGCAATTGTGCTGTGTTAATGTAACGTTACATCCACTAAAAGTGCTTGTTTTTGCCACTGATAGACTCAGATTGGTATTCTTAGTGTCTGATAACATTATGGAAAAAACCCTACTGAGAGATAAAACCGCTTTTTTACCTTTCGCTTGATCCGGTCTGTTTGTTATTGTGTCCAAGTCCTGCTCAAGGAGAAGCCTCATTATTCCGTAAACTTTGGCTCAAATAAATAGGAGACCTCATCCACCATGTTGAAATCATCTAAACATTCAGCCATGGCTGGGCGGCTATGACTCGGATATAGAAAGGGTCGTCCACCAATTGGAAGATCGGCGGTTCGATCCCCGGTTCCTCCAGTCCACATGTCGATGTGTCCTTGGGCAAGATACCGAACCCCAAATTACTCCTGAAGGCTGAGCCATCGGTGTGTGAATGAGTATTTAGATTAGATCCTGATGGGCAGGTTGGCAGAATGGCAGCCTCTGCCATCAGTGTATGAATGTGTGTGTGTGTGTGTGTGTGTGTGTGAGAATGGGTGAATGTTGACATGTAGTGTGAAGTGCTTTGAGTGGTCAAAAAGACTAGAAAAGCGCTCTATAAATGAAAGTCCATTTAACATTTAGATTGACAATCTTTTAGATAACACTAAGCTACGCTTTCTATACTCAACACAACAAACTCTGCCCGACTGGCACTCGTTTCCACCATGGATGTATTCCACTATTCCACCGTTGTCTTCCGGCAACACGTCACCTCGCCAGATTTCAGAACGAGACTTCTCCTTGAGCGAGACTCTCTCCATAATGCCAGACACTTATAATAACAATCAGAGCCTGTCATGGCACTTTTAGTGGACGCAAACGACGGTGCCAGGTTGCCCTAATAGCACCATATCATAGCCCGTCCGCAGCTGTCATCTATAGTGCTCTCCCTCAATACTGGACCAATTACAATACAAGCAACAATAACAATAATGTTATTGATATCTATCTATTGATTCAGGGTCCCAGCAGGAGATATTCAATATTTTATTTTAGTAGTGTCAAATTTCCACAGTAGTAGCAACAGGTATCCGAGGTGTTTACATTACCAACGCACGGAGGAAGGGATGTCTGCGTTGGTGACGTTGCAGGGTGTTCTGAATGGAGGAATTTTGTCGAGGGAAGTTCTCTTAACGGACATTCCCTGAACAGGGAGTAGGGACTACTTTTTATGTACATATGATTGTGAAATAGTAAAAACTGCCTTTCCTACCAACCCCATGTCAGACGAGAACGACACCTGTAACTATGACAACACAACAAAAATGTCTGTTGTTGTATGTTTTGTAACTGCGGAGTGATTTGCTGACTGTATGTTTTAATGTTTAATTGTCCTGGTGATATGCTGAGTCCTGTTTGTATTTATCTTGTATGTACTAGAGAAGCCGAAGACAAATTTCCACTAAGGTGGACAATAAAGTCAAAGTAAAGTAAAGTAGATGAAGCCTAAAAATGCTTAGAAGTCAGAAAAACAAAAAATGCATGAGGAAAACCAGACTACAATTTACAGAAATCAAATGACAAAATTGCTAAAACTAAGATACATTTTTGTCAAAAGACTAGAGACTACAAACTAAATCAAAATCAAGTGCCAAAATGAACACGGTTAGCCAGGAAGACTGCATACTAACACCGGGATGTGGCACTGGTCTGGTTTCCAACAGTGGCAACTGAGTTTTACAATACCGTTGCTAGTTGCCCATTTAACCCTTGCTATGGTGTGCATGTATGCTTCTGTATATATGACTCACCTGGGGAAGGCATCAAAGCAGTAGGTCTTCCGGGTATCAGGGAAGGCCACCCGAAGCCCTGACATGAGTGGTGAGTGTAGGATGACAGCAGCACATTCATAGCGAGCAGCCAGGTCGATGGTGGGCACCGTGCCGATACTCTGACCATACAGGATGATGTTCTCAGGTGTTACACCATACCTGTACAACACACAGACAAGACAGATTCATTTATAAAGTGATTTTTACACAGAAGAAACAAGACAACACCATACTAGAGTTGGGTATCGAAGTCAGTACTTGTAATTACATTGTTAAATTGATCGGTGCCAAATTTCGGTATTTGTGTGAGAGAGTGTGAGCCACAGTGGTGCGTCATTGACTCCCAAAGAACATGCAATACTAGAAGTGCACTCGGAAAGCGCAGACCTCCGCCAAGGCAAGTTTCATGTGCGTCACCGCCCCCCCACCCCCTCAGCTTGCGCCATCATCCAAATGTGTTTTTGTTTATGTTGAGATGAGCGGTACGTCCCTAAACTGTAATGTCACCGTGTTTGATGAGGAAAGCTGACAGAAGGAGAGAGCTGAGTGATGCGTCATGTAGTCATCAGTTAACACTGCGCATGTCTTAAAGCCTGTGGTGTTAATGCACAGGCTGAGCGGAGTTATTAAAAAAAATTCCCGAAGCCAGATCATGATCCGGATCGCCACCAAAATCAAATGGATTGTTCATTGTGCCACACACCACCCCTCCACAAAATTTAATTCAAATCCATCACGGACTTTTGGAGTAATCCTCCAAACGGACAAACCAACAAACAAATCAACAAACCAATGCCGGTGAAAACATAGCCTCCTTCCTAGGCCTTCGGCCTTGGCGGCGGTAACAATATTTCAGCACTACAACCTCTCTGTGCCCAATTGCACCCAAAAAATCAAGGACAGAATCGATGTAGGCAGGCTACAAGCTCCTCTAATTATAGGACTGTGCAGGTCATTTTCTAGCCTATTTTCTGGCCCTGTAGACGGCAGTCAAGTATGCTTTAAGCACATCAATCACATTGATAATTTATTCACCTTAATTGGGATCTCTGGAGCATTCAGAGCTGAGCAGCAGCTTGTTCTGTCTCTCTCAGACTGTGAAAATAGAACATTAGCTCAGCAGCAGCCAAAGTGAGACACAGCTGTCAACAGGATCATTTAGACGCCATCTTCAGCTTTAAATGTCAGATGTGACTTACCAGCAGTTTATCATTATTGCCGTAATCACATAGCAGATATCACAAAATATAATGCCTCTTTTGAATGTAGTGGCTATTTCTGAGAATAATGTATCATAGTAATGTAGCACTAAATGTGAGCTACAGTAAATTGGTCTGGTTTTCTAAATGCAGATAAACTTTGAGGTTCTTCCCCGACTTCAAGTAAAATACTATAACTACTACTATACTACTTCATTTGTTTTTTGGGCTGTAGATCCCTGGTAGTCAAGTTTTTCATGCTTTTGTTTAAGTTAACTACTTTTTGAGTTTAGGGGGGATGAGCTGAGTGCGACGGCCCATTGCGTGGCTGGCCCAGCGACTTCCCCTAATTTTGTTCATTGAATCGGAATCGCCAACCCCTTTGTTTGCTTAGTTACATTTTGACAGATATTTTTTGTCTTAATTGATAATAAATCGATTGTTTCCCTTTTCACATAGCTGTCTCATGGCGTCCTTTCATACTGTATGCTTTGGCCTCTCCAGAGCCTTTGTTTTTTTGTTTGAGAGGCCGTAACGCACGCTCTGCATATCACTGTGTCCTGCATCGTTAGCAACGTTAGCCTTATTTCATTCAACACCGGGGGCAAGCCCCAAACTCTTACAAGATACAGCTATCGTCAAGAACTCTAACAGCCACCTCACTAATGGTTACTAAAGATGTCACGATACCAGAAATCTAGTAGTCGATACAAATACCAGTGAATTTACACGATTTGAGATACCAAATTCGATACCACGGTAAAAAACAAACAAAAAAAACAATAAATCCCATGTAATGTGTACATGTGTCTATATATATCCTCAGATTGCAAGCAGTAGTTTAAATTCACTGATATGGTGACATTTCACTGGGTATAGTCTACCAGAGGTGGGACCAAGTCATTGTTT
>CAKAKR010066906.1:46231-56473 GCA_916700685.1 Adelosebastes latens | reverse complement strand
AAAAATACAACCTAAATAGTGCATTAAAACTAATCAGTAAGATAATGTAAAAGAAAGGTGGAAAAACAGCTATATTATGTATCTTTAAACAGTAAATTAACTGTAAAATACTGTGAAATTAATAAAAAAAACAGTTCAAACTGTCTTTTTCATTAACAGTACAAAGCTGTAAATTTCAGCGACAGTATAATAATGTTAATTTTACAGTAACATAAAGGCAACCCTGCTGCCAGTTCTCCACTGTTATTTTACTGGGAAATTCTTAACAGTGTATGTACTGTATATATGTCTATATGTGAAATTCAATCAAAATATTGTTTAAAAAAAAAAAAAAAAATGACACCATCAGATGTTTTTTATTTTAATTCCATCACTGTATTATAGTTGGAGCCATCAGCAGCCTGCATGGCCCCTTCAGATGTTGTCTCTAAGTTTAGACATATGCACTGAGAGGTGTGGCTGTGTGGTGTCACTCTTTCCATCCTGCCTGTTGTTACACTAGTCCATCATCACACAGTAGTAGTGTGTCTCATGTCTCTTTAAATGCGGGTTGTGTAGATCCTTCATGAATGAAACCATGTGATCCAAACATCATTTGACGTCTGGCGCCTCCGACCATAGACTAAAACAAGCGAGGAAGGAAGGAGTGGATATATGTAGACCTGCGAGAAGGAAACAACATTTCTCCAGCTGTCTCTCTCCACACCGGATCCACCGAACATCGGCGAACCCCAAACCTCGGAGCGGTGCGGTGGGCGGAAAGGCGCCGGTTTGACTTCTGGTGAGTCAGCTTTTTGTTGAAAATCTGAAATTCCTTAAAAAAAGTGCTGAATAAAGAGGTGTTGTTTTGCTGAGTGTGCACCACCGCTGCCATGCCGCCGTTATATCGCCGCCGCTTGTGTTTGCCGCTTGTGTCGCCGCTGCCGCATCGCTGTCCGAACTCACAGCCGAACTCACCGCAACACCGCCGCCGTTTAAAGGGCAGCAGCAGCCCCGGTATTAATGCTGATTCATCACGATCCCGGTCGTCATCCAGACCCTGCACATGTTGTACCGAGAGACCCGGTCGGCTCCAGCGAACAGCCACACGCCGACCGACCGACCGACCGCCCGGTGGTTTCATAATAACACAGTAGACAAAGAGGGTGTTCGCTGCGTGCCGTGCGGCTGTCAGGCTGGAGAAGAAGAAGAAGCCATGTGTCGGAATTAAGAGACCGAGCGGCGAGTCGGTGCCGCGGGTATGGCCGGGGATTCCCTCGTAGTGTGGCTACTAAACGGCTAAATAATTAGAAAGGTGACAGTAAGGAGAGCTAGTGTACATAGAGTAACAACTTAGGACGGCGGAAACCCTCGAAAACAACACACACCCTCGACGTTAGCTGCTCCGACTGACTGTCCTCTGTTCGGGGTGCTGAAGCGGCAGCGGCAGCGGCGAACACAAGAAGCGTCCCGCTGTCGCTTCACTAACGGCTCGTCTGTTGCTTCTTCACAGGTGAGACTCGTGTGTTTGTTAGCTAGTTAGTGTGCCGGCATTTTTGTTTGTATAGCGGGCGGTTTTACGGACTCTTTGAGGTAACCAACTCGCTGCTTTGCTTGCTGAGTTGGCGGTGTGACAGAAGTAAAATGTGTACCGAATAACAGCCGGCGACAACAATAAACTACCGTTGTGGTGTATTTATAACTGTCAACCGTCCAGCGGCTAGCTAGAGAGTGACCGTTACAGCCGTTAGTGAATGTTTCAGCCGTTAGTGAACGTTACAGCCGTTAGCGGTGACTCTGCTCCTGTTTGTGACATTTGCTTTGTGTGTCAGACGCTGTTCTACCGACAGGCCTCCTTGTTCGTGTATCTATTAACATTAACGGGGTGCATTTGTTGTGTTTAAGTGACTTATGTTGTCGGTTTTAACCGGAGAGAAACGGTCTATTTCCTGCCGGTTGTACGCCGGTTGGCTGGGCTCCTCGCGGCAGAGATGCTGATTCATCACAACGTTGTTATTTCTCAACGGTTTGCGCGAGCAGAGCGGAGGCATGAGGGAGCCATGGCAACATGGCAACCGGCAGCAGGCGAGCGGACAAAGGTCTGGCGCGAGGGAAGGAAGAGCTGGGTTTATATTGGGGGGGGGGTCATGTAGTGGATGGTGACGCGGTCATGGGATCATTATTATGAGATCATTAGAGCTGGTGTGGGCTGCAGGGTGTGTGTGTGTTTAAACATGCTACAATTGTTAATTTTTTCAGTGAGGTTTGGTTGCCTCAAATGCATTTTCAGTCAATTTAAGGCAGATGGGAAGAATGTGCACATGAGAAATATCATGCTGTAAATTATTTAGTGTATTTTTAGTTTAATTTAGTTTATTTTATTTTATTTATTTTATTTATTTTATTTATTTTATTTATTTTTATTTTTTACTTTTGGGGTTATGACTTGAATAAAAGCATTTCTATACACTCACAAGCAGTCAACCACTATACCTTTATGATATCCAGCAGTCTGAAAGTCTACAAATCAAAAATTTAGCATTATGTGTGTAAATATTAAATATATTTTGACAAAAATAACAAAAGTTGGAGAGGAGGCATTCCCATGTCAGTTAATGTTGACTAATTAATGTCCTGATGAAGGTCCTTGTTGACCGAAATGTTGACTAATAAAGCAAAGAAAAGTGTGTGCGGGAGCAAGTCATTTTTTTGAAAAAGTACATATTGGAGGGGATCTACTCCCAGCACCACAAACAATTTTGAGAATGAGCATGTTTTCCTCTCCTTGAAGTTAATGTTGACTGCTCATGAAACCACACTTGTGTGCTAAAAACAGAAAGCACCTCAATGAACTCTTAATGCGTTGCAACCGAATATCCTCTGATTGATCTGTGGTAGATGGGCCATTATCTGCTGCCTTGTATAGCAACCATATGAGCATCGCAACTCTTAAACACTGAAGAGTAATAGGGAAGCTCTGTGGGCTCAAGAAAAACAGAAACTTCACCCCCTAATGACTCCATATCAGCAGCTTTAGTTAGAGTCAGCACTCTGCGGAGTGTATCAAAAGTATGTAGTAAGCAAGTTGGCAAGTACTGTAATAGAGGGTCATAATGATGAAACAGTTGTATCAGTATTGGAGAGAAGAGCCACCCCCCTTACTGTCTTTCTCTCTCACACACACACACATTTCCCCCATTTCCTTTTCTCATTGCGTGTACACACACACACACACACACAACCAAGGGGCTAAACTTTTTTTTTATACTTGGTATCAGTATTTAATCAGTGCTTGAAGTGCATTTCTCTGTCAAGTACTTTCCCCATCCTTCCCTGGTGTTCACGGTAATTGAACGCTGACCAATGCTTATGTGTGCAACTTTGCTGATGGTGGCGAAGCGGCAAGGCGCGCGGAGCAAGGGGGATGAAGGAAGAGGGAGGAAGAATGAGAGATGGGATTTGCGGAGAGATTGAGAACAAGGACCTTTTTGTCTTCAAGGCATTCCCCTGAAAATGCTGAGGCGAAGCAAATGCGCTCTCGCTTGACAGATGGCGTTTTCACTTGTTACTTACCACAGCTAGTTTCCTTGCCTTGCCGTGTGTGTGTGTGTGTGTGTGTGTGTGTGAGAGAGAGAGAGAGCAGGAGATATAAAACACCTATAAGATGCTAAGATCTAGTTGCTAGGGGCTGTGTGTGTGAGAGAGAGCACAGTAAGCACCAAGGTTAAAAACTGTGTGTGCGCGCTGTGTGTGTGTGTGTGTTCCTGTACTTGCAAGGTGTAGAAAGAAAATGTAGCAATGGGTAGAGCTTTTACTATCAGTTGGCCATTACAACATTTTGCACTTGGCAGTTGATTCCTTTCCATCCTTTAACAATGTCTGAGCTTCTCTCTTCAGGAGGAAGTCCTAAGCAATGAGTGTAAACTCGCCGTTTTACCACATCAGCGCAGTGTGTGTGTGTGTGTGTGTGTGTGTGTGTGTGAGTGCCCATATAAACTTGTTTGATTCCCTGCATGTACAGAGGTCAAGTTGATGTAACACTGTGTAAAACCTCCTCTAGGTGCGTGAGGAAGGAAGGAAGGAACTTCTGAGCTTTTTATCCCATGAGATGCACTCATGTTGAGAGCTGAAACAATTACTTAATTAATCAATTAGAGAATTAATCGCCAACCATTGTTTGAGTCTTCTTTTTCTTTTAGCAAAAAATGCAAAAAAATCACTGGTTCAAGCTTCACAAATGTGAATATTTGATGTTTATACTGTCTTATGATAGTAAACTGAATATCTTTGGGTTTTAGACTGTTGGTCAGACATCATTATATGCCAATACATTATTGAGAAAATAATGATTAATCACTGATGGAAATATTAGTTTTTATTGGTTAGTGTTGTCTTAAAACTTTTCTCTGGTTTGTGTTTCATTTGGGCTGCAAATAATAATAATTTTTTCATTATTGATACTAAGTAAGTTATTCAATACCCAGCTTCAACTGTCAATGAGGTGTTCATTCACGTCTATGATTTTGAGATGGTGGTTAATGATATTTTGGTCCTAATGTACAGCATTACAGTGTAACATGTTCCTGTTGTATTGTTTCTTTATCCATCCCCACTCCGGGATTGCATTAAAGAGATAGTTTGGGTGTTTTGTGGGGTTGTATGAGGTACTTATCCATAGTCAGTGTATTACCTACAGTAGATGACGGTCAGCACGCCCCCAGTTTGGAGAAGCAGACAGGAGTTACCGTACGGAGGCAAAACGATGTACTGCTGTGGACGGCACAGCAGCAAAACATATTTTAACGACCTAAAAGAATCAATCAGTTTATGTGTACGCTATATTTAAGATATTTTCACCTTTTTACCTTGCCGTCAGACCGCCCTTTCCGACGGGGAACTGAAGCCATTGTATCCATCTATGCTCTCGCCAAAGCCACCAGACTCCATTGGAAAAAATGTTAATTTTACCTCACAGAACACGGGAGTTGCTGGTCTACTGCTGCCTCGATCAGTTAGTTTGTTTGTGTTATTATGTGACTTTGGTGAATCCAAACTAACCAAAGTCACATAATAGCACAAACAAACTAACCGATCGAGGCAGCGGTAGACCAGCACTTCCTGTGGTCTGCGAGGTAAAATTAGAGGTTTTGTCAATGGAGTCTGGTTGCTTTGGCGACGGCATAGATAACGACTTCAGTTCCCTGTTGGAAACATAGACTGTGTAGCTGTCCCACGGCAAGGTAAACCGGTGAAAATATTCTAAATATAGCGTGCACTTAAACTGATATTCATTTTTTTTTAGGTGGCTAAAATACATTTTGTACCCGGCCTCGTCCACAGCAGTACATTACTTTGCTTCTCTGCGGTAACTCCAGTCCGCTTCTCCAAACTGGAGGCATGCTGACTGCCATCTACTGTAGATAATACACTGACTATGGATAAGTACCTCATACAACCCCTCTTCAAAACACCCTACCATCCCTTTAAAGAAGAAACTTTACAAAGGCTGCCTTTATTGCAGGGCTACAGTACTGGATTGCATTAGATTGCACAGGTGTTCACAATACTGTGTCCACCTCTTGTGTGTGTGTGTGTGTGTGTGTGTGTGTGTTTGCGTATGCGTGTGTGAGAGAGTTTGGTGTTTGCGGAGATAATTTCTGAGCAGTGCCTGCATGTTTATGATCTTGTTTACTACTGGGATCCATTTCAGAAAAGTCTTGTTATGTTTGCAGATTTCTATGAGTGGGTGAGAAGTAAAAAGAGAGATAAGTAAAAGCAGGAATAAAAGACGGAATGGGAGAGTGGGTGAGGGAGAGAGAGGCAGAGAGAAAAGGAAGCAGTGGGGCAGATCAATAGTTGAGTGTTTTTTCTCCACAGTAATGATGAAATATGGTGTAAGCAGATCTGGTGCATAATCATTGCTGTGCTCCACTGTTTTTCCTGCTTCCGTGTGAGTGTGCTGCATGTCCTTGTGTTATTTTGACTTTGTGTGTGTGTGTGTGTGTGTGTGTGTGTTAAATGTACCCTCCCTCCACAAGTGTCTTGACTCCTTATTTACATAACCTCACTGAGAACCGAAAAAGTGCACGAAACCAAGATAAATCCCATTGCAACACGCACAAGGAGTCAAAAGGATTAAGAAATGAAAAACATGTTTAAGTTCAGCTTAAGTGGCTCAAATTACTGATCCAACCTTCTGTCCTGAAATGTGTTAAAACACCAATATTGCAAAGCCGCTTTTCTGTATCAATAATCACTCTGTGATCAGCACTCTTTGAGTCAACTTCTCATGTTTTCCCTCCGAGGACCTTTGGGTTTATTTTGGAGCTTTTTGAGAGGGCTTAAGTTAAAAGGAACTTGTCGTTCCCACACATACACAAATAGACACACACACACACTCCATACCAGACCAATGATTTTTGTTTTGCACGCGGCGTTGAGATTTTGAGAATGTATAGCCGTGAAGATGCAAGGCCCTAGTAACAGGAGTATCCGTACCAGCGGTTGTCTACCAGTTGCATCATCTCTATGCGCCAAATTGCCGCATTTTTTAACTGCAGTGTGACGATCCCAGAATTGTGGTATGAATTTCTGAACCTTTTAAATAAAAAAACACACACACACACAGTGTGGATCAATGCCAAGGAGCAAAGAGAGGGAACAAAGATATGTGTGCCTCAAATGTGGCACCAGCTCTTTGCCTTCACCGCTGTGGCATAAAATTATTTCCATGCAACAACAGTTCTCCACCGACTTCTAATTTCACATCGAAGCCCAGTTTGGAAACTTCACATCAGAGCTGTGCTGAAACAAAATGGGAGCATCTTTAAAACACCTCTAAATCACCCTGAAAGTCAATGTCACTCATTGGATGGGGTACTGACTTGATTGGGGTCATGCATGTTGATCTTCTCTGGATGCTGATTCTTTTTCATTTTTGTCGTATTGAGAACTTGAATATCTAAGAAGCACCTTTGATTGAATCGATTAGTCGTTTAGTTTATGAAATCCCAGAAAAAAACACAAAAATATTAATCACAAGATGATCTTCAAATGTCTTGTTTTTCCCAACCAGCATTTCAGAACTGAAAGATATTCAATTTACGATCATAGGAGACTGAGAAAACCTGAAAATATTCACATGGAAGAAGCTAGAACCAGTAAAGCATTGTCCTGTTTTCTTAAAGAATAACTTAAAGAGTCTTAATCAGACGTCAAAATTGTTGTAGTTGTCTATTGATTGACTAATCTGTTTAACAAACCTATCCTTCCAACTCTAAAGCTGACAAAGCAAAGACAAAAACTGAATTGTAAGAAATTAGTTTCATTTGGATTTCTATTGCCCCTTGTACTGGAAACCGCGCAATGTATTCAGTGAGATTCAAAACAGAAATATGGATGATGCACAAACACAAAAGTCTTTTATCAGGATTAACTTCAAGTTTGTAGCCTTTCTTTTCTTTCTTCTGCTTTATTCAAAGCACGACAGATTTTTATATATATATATATATATTTTTTTTTTTCGTGTGGTTTTGTACATGTGCTACTACCCTTGACCTCTGACCTCATGATATGTGAATGAAAATGTGTTCTATGGGTACCCACGAGTCTCCCCTTTACAGACATGCCCACTTTATGATAATCACATGCAGTTTGGGGCAAGTCATAGTCAAGTCAGCACACTGACACACTGACAGCTGTTGTTGCCTGTTGGGTTTCAGTTTGCCATGTTATGATTTGAGCATATTTTTTATGCTAAATGCAGTACCTGTGAGGGTTTCTGGACAATATGTGTCATTGTTTTGTGTTGTTAATTGATTTCCAATAATAAATATATACATACATTCACATAAATCAAGCACATTTGCCCACTCCCAAGTTGATAAGAGTATTAAATACTTGACAAATCTCCCTTTAAGGTACATTTTGAACAGATAAAAAATGTACGATTAATTTGCGATTAATCTTGATTAACTATGGACTATCATGCGATTAATCGAAATTAAATATTTTTCGATTGACAGCCCTACTTGTTATATAATGTTTGGCACGATATGGAAAGAAAAACAAACTAACTGTATGAAGGAAAAGAGACATTGTTACGATTGTCCGATTGTGAAGTAGGATGTGCCCATACCCACAAACTATGGTCCTGTGTGTGTGTGTGTGTGTGTGTGTGTGTGTGTGTGTGTGTGTGCGTGTGTGAGTGTGTGTGTGTGGGTGTGTATTTTTGTGAGCCATAACGCCTGTCATACCATCTTAAAGTGGCAGCAAATGTAAAACCTTAAAATGATCACCAGGAATGTTCCAGTGCAAAAAGTGACACCTCCATGAGCTACAAACACATCTCCTCTTGTTCCTTTCTGATATTTCCTCATTCATGTGACTGACAGTGATGCGTGCATCCCCACAGAGTCGCACCGTGTTTACTTTACTGCTGCTGCACCGAAACCTTCTCTCGAGTTAGTGCTGACCGGGGATGTAGCTACAGTGTCCGGGGGAAATAAACGTTAACATGTCGTTTAACTTATCGCTGTCTCCCCCACAGCCCTCTGTTTGTTATTCACACACATATACACACAAAGAGAGAACCAACTTAACCTACGCTACATGCTTTCTCTCCTCTTACAAAAAAAAGCACTTATGGAAAAAAAAAAAGGAGCCAGAGCTCAATTGCCTGACAGTGCAGTTTATTTTTGCTTGTGTTGGGAAATTTGTCATCACACTCCGACTTACTACCTGGAATGGGAAAAACGTGTCGACGCCAGGACTTTTTCTTGCCTTTAATAACACACTTGCACAAACACTGTCTCGCGTACACTTAACCAGCACACACACACACACACACACACACAAAAGCCTTTTTGAACTCTCAGAAAAGTGTGAAAGTGATCGCTCTTCTCTCTCCATATATTATAATATGCATATGAGGGGCCAGGCTCCTCCTGCTCCTTTGCAATCCTCTTCCTTGTGTTTTCTCCATCTCCTGTGCTCCCCTCTCTGTCTGTGTTATCATGCTTATTTCACGCTCTGCATACCTCCCAGTTAATAGCCTCCTGCGCCTTCACCACGCACAAGGCTCAAACTGGGGTGTCTTTCCTCCTCCCCCCCCTCTCTCTCCATGGCCCCGTATCTCCGCTGTGAGCCTGCCCCCTCTCTATACACAGGTTGCCATTATCGCTCATCTGATTCCTAATTCTCAATTAGCCTCCACACAGTGCTCGTCGTTAATTATTTACCAACTCCCTCAACACCCTCGGCCCACACTAGATCAATGAGAACTGCTCCCTCTTTTTTTTTTTTTTTAAACAAAGCCAAGGTGGACTGCAGCCAGGAGCCGAGTTTTGCGGCACCCTGAGGTTTAAATTCGCGCTCCCCGCATCTTGCTCTCTTTGTGTCTTTCCATCATGTCCTCTCCGTGTCTCCGCTGCTTCACCATCCTTTTGTGTTCTCCGTTATTGCTCAGAGAGTTGCCTGAGGGAGAAGGCGCAGTTAAAGCAGTTGTTATGTTGGGATTATTCAATAAAGACAGACTTGCCACTGCATCACAACCGACTTGTGACTCTCGCAGTCTATTCTTGATCATTCTCTATACGCTGTGGCTTGTTTATGCTCGCGTACACCCACACACACACACAGCACCAGGCCCCGGGACTTTTTTGAAGCGTCTAATCTGGCTATTTATTTTCCTCTGTGTGTGTGTGCGTGTGTGTGTGCAGCATGCCACCAGCTTTAAGTAGGAAGTCTCTTTCTAAGAAATTCCTCTCTGTGTGGTGGTAGTGGCTACACGGAGCAAAAAGGTTCTCTCAAACAAGATTAATTAGAGCTCTGTCTGAAGCCAGACGCACACACACACACACACACACACACCACCAACACACACACAGAGTTCATCATCCTGTTCGTCTGCGCTGCGTGAAGAGAAAGGAGTCGTGCTTTATGTCTTGTGCAGTTTCTTGTGCTCTTTAATCTCTCTTTATAAAAACCCCGCGATCGCTGTGTTCACCTTCTGCCGCGCTATTACTCTCGTTTTCATCCTTTCTCCGGGACTTGATTTGTCGAGAAGACAGCGTGTTTGTGTGTGTGTGTGTGTGTGTGTGTGTGTGTGTGTGTGTGTGTGAGGCAGAGAGCAGAAGGTTGGGGGGGTGGGGTGGTCAGCAGTAGTTTCATTGCACTGGATCAGCTACAGAACTTTTCTAATTGGAGGTTTTAGTCGTGGTCGTTGCTGAGTCCAGGTTTTTTTTTTCCGACCCCAATCCCCCT
>CAKAKR010066906.1:24952-46211 GCA_916700685.1 Adelosebastes latens | reverse complement strand
TCTCTCTTTCTCCCCCCCCCCTCCTCCTCCGTACCCAACAGCTAAGCTCTTACAAATGTGTTGAGGATGCATTTTCACCCAAACGCTTTCCCACCCCCTCTTCTTCCTCCTTCTCCGCTCCCCCCCGTCCTGTTCCTCCTCATTGGCGTTCCTCCCTCAATCCCCACCTCTGTCCCCCTCCTCCTCCTCCTCCTCCCTACTCACTTGCCTCTCTCTTTTTCTTCTCTTCTTTCTCCCTTGTCATTTGCACCCCCTCCCCACCCCGTCCTCCCTCCATACTCAGCATTTTTCTCGGCTGTGGGTGTGATGTCTCCGCTGTAACGCTAATCAGCTCTGGAGACGTCAGCATTCTTTCAGTCCTCCTTCACACCCCCCCCACCCGCACCCCCCCACCTCCTCCTTTCTTACCTAGTCTGTCTTCACCTTGCTATCCGACCAACTCCTCGCCCTCTTTTCTCTTATCTTTTCTTCTCTTCAAGCCGCATTTTACTCATCTGCGCCGCTTCTCACCTCTTCTTCCATCCCTGTCCCCATGTCCCGTCCTCTCCTCTGTGTATGTGTGTGTGTGTGGGTGTGTGTGTTGTCTCTCCACTGTAACCGTAAGCAGCTCTGCTCTTGAGTTGTCAGCGTTCTTTCGGTTGCTCCATAAAAATACAGCCTGCCACAGCAAAAAAGCTGTCTGTTGTAGCAACCGTGGCTGTGGCATTGACCACACCGCAGCGACCACCCCGCAAGCATTATGGGAAGGACACCTCTGGCACTTTGTATTTGTGTGTGTGTGTGTGTGTGTGTATGTACGCCCAAGATGAATGGCGATGCCTTTGCTCAGCAGTTGATCCCTAACCTGGGTGACTTACACATGGCCTGAGCTCCCAGACAACACACATACACAAACTTGTTTACTGCAGTTTTATGCTGTGGTGTAGGTCAGGTTTTTTGTTGTCTAACCTTGATGAAATAGTCCCAAACTTAATATACTGTCCTGCTCTGCTAGTGCACACTACTACCATTACTGTAGCTATAACAGGTCATATTTTTTGTAAGCAAAAAACGCCAAAAATCAAGTAGTCCAAGCTCCTCATATATAAACAGATGACATTTTTCTAAGTCTTCTATATCAAACTTAATATTTGAAGTGCTATTGATAATATTGATAACATTGATAACATTCTAGCCACGAGATGTCTAATTCTCCCTCCCCCGTTCCATTGCATTTACTTCACAACAAGTCGTTGCCAGGCACTTACCGTCAATCTCAGACATTTATCCGTTTTTTTTCCACACTAACTGACAACCCAGAGATACCACGTGATACCAGCGTTGTTTTACTATTGGCTCATAAGCCTTGTTAGAAGTGGGAACCAATTGCGAGACAACGAGATAAACAAGACATTCATTTTGGACCCGCCAACATTTTTTTAATGATTGATTCACAATCCTAATATTTTTTTCAGGAAAAGCCATACTTTTATTTGGCGCCTTTCTAAAGGCTCTGTGGATGTGTTATTGTTTTTTTTTAA
Source organism: Adelosebastes latens (assembly GCA_916700685.1). Lineage (NCBI taxonomy): Eukaryota > Metazoa > Chordata > Actinopteri > Perciformes > Sebastidae > Adelosebastes > Adelosebastes latens. The sequence continues at coordinate 44,691 of CAKAKR010066906.1, read as the reverse complement.
ATATTCGTCTACAATAAAATGTTATCAATACAACCTTTAAATATAATAATATCTTAAAACAAGCAATTTGAGGATGCTACTTTAGACTCTGGGTGGATGAGATTGTCATTTTTCAAAATTTTGGGACAATTTATAGGCCAAATGACTGATAAGTAAATTGGAAAAAAAGTTGGTATACTTTTAAGATTTTTAGGGCACTTTTGCCTTTATTGGACATGTGATAGTATAGAGCCAGACAGGAAACGAGGGAATAGAGAGAGAAGTATGACATACAGCAACTGTCCCAAACTGGACCGAGGACGTTGGGGCTATGTGGTATAGGGTCGTAACCATTCGGCAACAAGGACGACCTAATGAGTAGGGCTGTGTATTGGCAAGAATCTGGTGATATAATACGTAACATGATACAGGGGTAACGTTTCAGTATTGCGATACTGTAAGCAAGGCGATGTATTGCAATTTGTTTTCCAAATCTAATTGTAGGAAAACTTAGTATAACGTTTATAGTATAAAGTAAAAAAAATCAAAATGTGAAATGGCTACTAACGGGACAAACATCATTACACATGAATACAGTTGGGCTCATTAGATCCACAAGAGTCTCAGCTTTCCAGTGATACCCAATTTATGTAATTCTAAAACTGTTTATGGACCCCAGTATGTAGAGACATTTAAATACACCATTTTAGAATAGGAGAAAATAACACATTTGTACTGCATGCAAAAAACTGCATGTGATTATCATAAAGTGGGCATGTCTGTAAACTCGTGGAAGAACCCATTTTCATTCACATATATTGAGGTCAGAGGTTAAGGGACCCCTTTGAAAATGGCTTTGCCAGTTTTTCCTTGCCAAAATTTAGCATAAGTTTGGAGCGTTATTTAGCCTCCTTTGCAACATGCAAGTATGACATGGTTGGTACAAATGGATTCCTTAGATTTCTAGTAGGTTTTCTCATATTTCATATGATGCCAGTAGCTTCACTCTAGCTTTAAAACTGAGCCCGCTACAACCAAATCAACAGCCCGCTGGGTCCGCCAGCGAGCTGTTGAATTTTAGGTTAAAACATAATATCGCGTTACTCCTGTGTATCGATATTTTTTTACACCCCGACTAATGAGTGGCAGATTAATCCATAAAGAGAATAATCCTTAGTTGTACTCATAGCACAGATACCATCCTTTTCTCATCAGTGTAACCTAGTTGGATTATCTCATGATCAGATCCATCAGTTAATTTTGTTCATAGCCAAATCTGGCACATTTTGTAACCAGAATTTTTCTCATTTTTACTGAACAAATTTACAAGCCACACACAGTGATGATTATTACTGCAAAGAGCATTAAAAGTAAGCCATCAGAAACTAAGACATTTGCAGATACCAGAAATGATTACAAAGGAGCCGTATCGGTATGGATATATTATAGATGCTAAGTACCTTTTGTGCATCTGCAGTAATTCCATTTGCGAGTTGCTTTTATCTAAGACATTTTAATTATGTGTTGTCAAATAAAACCTCTGAACCATGCATGCACACTAAGCTCAATTTCCGCACGTATCGAGTATTGTTTCGCACTTTAAACATAACTACATTTGCACATTTGTGTACTCGCAGCCGAGCGTTTTACGTGTGTGTTTTATTGTGCCCCACTGGCATGGCGGCAGGGGAATGTGTATGTGTGTGTGTGCGCTTGCTGGCATGCTTTTTGTTTGTATGTAGATGGGGTTATGGGGGGGTTGGGGTATGGGCACAGGGGAAATAAACCAGTGCCTGGCAGGAAAACAGCCTCCTTGTTGCCCCCTCTGTTTTCCCTCCTCCCCCCGACCCCTCTCTCTTCTCCACCCCCACCCCCAACAGCCACCCTCAGTCTTCATGTCTTTTGATCCATCTATTGTGCGATGATGCACCTCCAGCTGTGGGAGGCTGCATCCCAAACAAAACGCAAGACTGCAGTGGTACATGAGGATGGAAGACATTTGTCTATTGAGAAAAAGCTCAGTGAAATGAAAGAGCATTTTAATTGACTGACCCCAACTCATTAAGGAGAGCTTGAAATCAAATGCTTTGAATGAAGCTCCATTAGAGTAAAACTCCTGTGTGAGGAAAAGTGTCTCCAGTGCTCTTCATCATTTCACTGACTTTCTGACTTGCCGTGCATTTGACTCGCGTTGTGTGCGTGCATGATTACTTGTACGTGCTTGTAGCGTACGTTTTTTTATTTGATCTACAGCTATTTATAACTGCAGGATTTGTGGCGGCGCTTGCACAAACACACACGCACCCTCAAAGACAGACAGACAGACAGACAGACAGACAGAGGTGCATTGTGGGGGAGGTTCACCGCCACGCTCGGTGCCGTGCCTTTTGACAGAAAAGAATAAGAATGAAAGGAGAACAGACGCGTTGCCTCATGTCATCGCTTCCCAAAAGCTTTTTAAATTACCCAACTTGTGAATGACTGAGGAAATATAACTTACTGTCTTTACAAATCTGCTTCTTACTTTTTTTTTTAAAGTGACTCTGCTGTGAAATACACAAGAGAGTATGAATGCGTACAGCAAGACTGTCTTTAATCAGCAAATTGGTTTAACTAAACTGCTGATTCAGCAGTATCAGGTGTGGAGGTTTGGCTGAAAAGCAGGTGTTTTTTATGCTTTGAAGACGGACGCATTTCGCTGTCCGTTAGACAGCCAATCACATGCGAGCACGTCCTCTCGTTAAACCCCCTCGTGCCCAGTAGGCTTTTCTCATCCTGCGGCTATATTTTGGGCAAACCCTCACCTTTTAGGAAAGGAGTTAGAGGGTTGTAAGCAGTGTTAAAACGGAGAGGGAGGGGATAAAAAAGTGACAGAGGAGAGCAGAAATTTGCGCGGCAGGAGAGGAGAGAGAGGGAGGAGGAAGGGGTGAGAGAGTGAGATCAGGAATCTGCTGAGTCATCATGACTGGTCTCATGATGATCGCTCAGCAGCGGCAACAATAGCCGCCCTTTATCGAACACACACACACACACAGGTCTAAGAGATGAGAGCCAGACCAACGCACCACACAAAGCATCCCATTGAGATGCTCATCTGTGGAGCTGTGCGCTCTAAGGACTGATCTCATCTTTTGCACTTCCAGGCTCCCTCTTTGTTGACTTCTGATTCACACTGTTTGGTCCCCATCCTTTTGTCTCTTGTTTCCCCTTCGGTACAAATGCGAATACATCATTTTATTTGGCTTGCCTTCATTTTTTTTTTATCCCTAGTAGGTGTAGGTCTTGTTTTTCTACTTCTCTGCTGCTACACTACAGTTAAGGTGTGTGTGTGTGTGTGTGTGTTAGGGCTCTAACAGTTGGTTTTCCCCTGGAGTCCTTCCCACAAATTTCACCACTTCCTCTTCTTTTGACGCTCATTTCATTCCTATTGGTCTAAAGCCAACCAATAAGAGTTCAACAACACAAAAAGTAGTGGGCACTGTCGGTGTAACCACCAGGAAACAGGAAGTCAGGGAAATTCTAAGAAAAGTTGTGTATCACTTTCACTCATACAATGTGACACGGGTGCATGATACTGTAACACGCTCACACAACAGTGTTCCAACACTAGATTTCAATTTGGTGCGTCTCCACTTGTCCTGGTGGGTATTGACACACACTTAATATGTTTTTATTCATCTCAAGGAACGGTATTGTTCTCAAACACAGTGATTGTCTTTTCTAATGCTGTTAACTAGCTTTACGCAGAACTTCAGCTGTCTTTTATGGTGTATCTCTGCTCATGTTATGTACTCTCTTGCGTCTAGGTCTGTTCAGAAGAGCAAGGCACTTGTGGCATGACGACGACTAACAAAGGAAATAAAGCCTTGAAGGTAAGAGAGTGCATCTTTTACACTGGATTCTCTGTAATTGGATACGTTGTCCTGTCTCCGTCTAACTCCCCGTCTTCCTCCAGGTGAAGCGCGAGCCGGGGGAGAATGGCACCAGCCTCACAGACGACGAGCTGGTGACCATGTCAGTGCGGGAGCTGAACCAGCACCTCAGAGGGCTCACCAAAGATGAGATCCTACAACTGAAGCAACGGCGGCGCACCCTGAAGAACCGGGGCTACGCCGCCAGCTGCCGGGTGAAGCGAGTCACCCAGAAGGAGGAGCTGGAGAAGCAGAAGACCCAGCTGCAGCAGGAGGTGGACAAACTGGCCAATGAGAACGCTTCGATGCGCATCGAGCTGGACGCTCTGAGGTCTAAGTACGAGGCGTTACAGACCTTCGCCAGGACTGTGGCACGGAGCCCCGCTGTCGGGGTCGGGGTGAGGGGCGGAGGGGGAGGAGGAGGGGGAGGGATGGCGTCGTCGGTCATCGGTCCACTCATACCGGGGAAGATGGCGACGGCGACGAGCGTGATTACAATAGTGAAGTCAAAAACAGATGCGCGGTCTTGAGGGAGGGAAAGATAGATGGGGGGGGGATGTCGCTGCAACAGAGTAATTCTTCTCTGCTCGCCACTGTTCCTCCACCTGCACTGACGTCAAACAGCTGGGCAGTCTCGATAACATCGCCTCAGCGTGTTCCTGTCTCAGATCAGTGCAGGTGAAGGAAAGGATGGGAGCGGAGAAGATTATTGAGACTATAAAGATGCAAGTCCTTGGTCAGCGCATGATCATTTAGCACAGGACAGATACACAGGGTTCCTACGGCCACTGAAAGCCGGGAAAAATCAAAGAGATTAGTTTTATTCCAGGCCAGGGAGGGGTGGGGGGGGGGGACACTTTGGGAAAAATCATGCAAATTCGTTCAGTTGCTATTTACGTCAGTCTAGTGTTCAGTGTCGAGTTTTACTGATGGTAGATCGAGATATCTGTAAGTGCGTAATAATCCCGACACACATTTAGAACATTTAAATTCGTGCATTACAGAAAAGACGGTATTAATGTGTTAGTTATAGAGAATTCATTGGATTATATCGACACAAAGAGTGTTTGGTCCCTGAGTTCCAAAAGAATACACCAGATTTCTGCTGATTTCAGTGGCTGAAGAGAAGTCCCATCTCGCTCGACCCTAGCCAAGAACTTTTTCAGAAAAGTACTATAGAAAACATATATATTACACGATGGTGGTAACTGTATTTCTACTGTTTTGTACTGTGTTGTCATTCACATGAGGTCCAAAGTGTATTCTCTGTGTATCAATTGTTATATATCAGGAATTCTGTGAAATTCTGTGGCGCGTGTTCGTTTTCGGTATTGCTATATTTAGTTAGCTGTATTTTTTCTACGGTCTCTTCACTTTCTACGCCCAGCTCTCTCTCTCTCTCTGTCTTACATATTCTTTCTCTGTCCTTCCATTTTCCAATTCCAATTGGTTTCCATCACTACACACAGTACTTCCTGGATCTAACAGAAAGAGGGGTGGATGAGGTAATTGATATTTACCAAAAAAAAGGAAAAAAGTACTATAGAGAAAAGGAGATAAAGTCACTGACCTTATCTCAGTTTGCAGGAATTTTCAGGGAAACGGTCATTGAACACCAGAGCTGAATTTAGATAAAGTCGTCTTCTGTCTGTTTGAGCTCCTCTCAAAAGTATATTCAAGAAAACCGGAAGGGCAAGTGCCTTGGTCTCCTAATGATATGCATCAAGAAGAAGGCAAGAGGACATGAGGAAATGTGGAAGGACGGTGGAGATTCAATGCAGGTGTTTGCTTATATACCTGTGCTTAATGTGAAACACTGACCAATCAGGAATCAGGTTGTGGCAGCATTTAACTGTGCGTTGTTGTATGAGCTGTGTAGTGGCAGGATTATTAATAGTAATAACACCCATTTATGTGACTCGGCAGTTCATTTACTTTAAGAACAAAAAAAACAAAAGGGTCAAAACAGCTTTATTTTCTTGCACTTGGAAAGTTAATGTGTTAACCCTCTGAGACCCACAATAGGCCCGTTTTTTGTCTTTTTTAGGGGGGTACAGGGGGTCTTTAGGGGGAGATAGCAGGTCAACAGTATATATCACATAGAAGTGGTGAACATCATCTGAAAGCTGGGAACCTGAAGATTAATTTGAGATGCAGCTCATCATTTTGAAAGTGTATAAGGGCTTAGAACATGATGATAGAAGTATATGATGGTCATCCCCATGCTGTATTGTGTCTCATAAGTTCTTGCAGCAATTTTTGTGTTGATACCATTTGTAACACAGATTTGGTGCTAAATTTAACCATTTTTTTACCACTCAAGAATTGATAGAAATGATCAATAATACCTCCAAAAATATCACATTAAGTCACCAAGACCTTGAGAAACACCATAGAAAAAGTCATGCTGTGATTTGGTATCAAAAAATTTTGACATTTGGAGATTTCTGCAAGAATTGCATTTTTCGTGATTGGATGGCGAGCACTTCTGTTCTGGAAACTGCTCAGAAACCCCCTTATTGTCAATCTACCTAGGAAAGCCATCCATCCTCTGAATGCTCTAGGTTTCTAGTTTGTTGGTGTAAAGTTTAATGAGGCTGTGATTATCCTAGAGGTCACCACAGGTCATTTTATACAGTGAGGTCAAGTTTCAAAAAATGGTCTCACTACAATGAAATGTCTCCTATGGGGACTAACATCATCACACATGAATACAGTTGGGCTCATTGGATCCACAAGAGTCTCAGCTTTACAGTGTTACCCAATTTATGTAATTCCAAGACTGTTTAGGGACCCCAGTATGCAGAAATATTCAAATACACCATTTTAGAACAGACAAAAATAACACATTTGTACTGCATGCAAAAAACTGCATGGTTTTTGCGCCAAACTGCATGTGATTATCATAAAGTGGGCATGTCTGTAAAGGGGAGACTCGTGGGTACCCATAAAACCTATTTTCATTCACATATCTTGAGGTCAGAGGTCAAGGGACCCCTTTGAAAATGGCCATGACAGTTTTTCCTCACCAAAATTCAGCCCAACTTTGAACCGTTATTTACAGAGTTGGTACCAATGAATTCCTTAGGTTTTCTTGTTCCATATGATATCTGTAGCTTCACTCTAGCTCTCTGAAAGACAGTAAAGTCGGTCGGGATCGCCAACAATCCCGTGGGTCTCAGAGGGTTAAAGTCCATATATCTGTTTTATGTTGATTACTTGGTTTGCATGTTTATGAATTTGATCGGCTGTTGACTATCTAGGACAGCAACACTCTTGCTTCAAATCAAAGCGGTTTGTGTTGCATCCCTCTTGCTTTTTAACCACAAAGCTCCCTTTGCAAGTGCAAGCGTGATTGCCGACGATGCACTCAGCCGGCAAAGATGTTTCTCTGAATCTCCAGTCACACAAATGGGATGTTCATTTCACATACCATAAAAGTAGTCTTACGTGGTGTTCTATACTCCAAGAATCTGTGTCTATGTACGGTAGAGTCCTGGAATTTTATAAAGACAATTATCTTTGCATTGTTTGTAACGACTTGTAAAGAAAAAAAAAAAAAAAAAAGGTATAACGAAATCTGTTTGATATACAGTATCTCTCTATTTTGCAATTGTACCAAAAGTGGCTTAACTACTGAATAGCTTTGTTTTCTCTCTAGTGACTAGGCACGTGTGTGTAACCGTGAGCTAGCGTGTGGTGTGCTGTGTAGGTATGTGACGAGGTAACTATAACGTTCACTATTTCATGGCTATGACTTTGATCCTTGTTTGATTTCAGGCCAAAGCGGGTGATGATGACACTGTGGGTAACTGCACTCTTTCTCTGATCATAAAGATCTTTTTTTTGTCCTCCCGGCCCCATCGTTCAGCTTCCAGCGCCGCAGACGTGTTAGATCGTGTGTTTATCTGCTCGTAATCTGCACTCACGATTTGTACATTTTAAGTTCACTTTGGCAGACTCATTTCTGAACACGTCTCTGAGGCTTTATTTTGGTCCTTGCGATGTTGAAAGCAGACAGAATGACCGACGAGATGAGGAAGTGTTACGGTTAACCTCACAAGCTTTGTGATATTTGTGTATTCATCTGGCAACGTATCAGAGATGTGAAACTCAACAATGGGCCTCTATCACCCCGACTCCTTCAATAACTTATTTTTGTAGTGTGTGATAAAAAAATATTTGTTTTTGCTGTGTACATTTTCTATAGTTCTGTATATATAATGTTCCTGTTTTGTTTGTTTTTGAATTGTTCTGTAAGTGTCAGGGAAGTGAAACTAATTTAATGTATTTGGTGTTTTATGAAGTGAAAACAAAGTGTATTCTGCTATTTAATGGTTTGTCTGTCAAAGAGTTAGGTTTACTTCACAAAGTACAATTGCCTCAAACTGGTTTTTTTTTTTAACCAATGGGAACCTGATTTAAATCATTTAACAAAATCGAAGCAATTTACATGATGAAAATACATGCAGCCTTTTACCTGAACCGCTACTTTTCCACTGTGAAGAATAAGGGGGTTAACTAGCCTACTGCTGTGCAGTTATTAAGATTAGCGAGGTATGTCTGTATCTGTATCCTACATTAATATTAGAGCAAACAGGTGAACAATGAGCAAAGGCACTGGAAGGGAAATGGGTTTTAAAAATATTATTTCTCCATAATCTGTACACCGATTTGTACGTTCAGTCGACTGTGAAATCGGAGAACTGCAAATGTCAAATGTCTGTTTTTTTTAAAGGTCTTATCACAGGAATATATGGTGCCTTCAAATGGGGTCGTGTTTACCGTGTTCACGAGAAGAGTCAATATGAACAACCCCCTCTTGTGGTATTCACAACCTCGTAAGTGGACCTCGTAGTGTTTGTTGACGTTGTCACAAATGGCGGAGGCCACGGAAGTTCATTTTTCGGTGCATAATAAGTTAATATATTGTAATTGTAGTCGTATATTGTTTATCTTCATAATAATTTTATAATATGCCTGAGGAAATGTTGATATTCCCAACGGCCTCATCTTTTTCTTCTGTCATTATGCCTTTGCATTTACTACATTATGTTACCAGCTTGCTAAATTGTTAGCCTCTGTGGCTTCTAGACATCGACAGTAACGTTAATATTGTTGCTTAGCAGCGGTGTTCTCACGACTTAACCACTTGAACGCCAAGCATATTGTATACACGACTTCCCATGTTGTAAACACAAACTCGCGAGTTTCATTTGAAGGCACCAATACTCCATGGCATTCACAGTGGTTTCACATCCAGTATATTTATGTATGTGCTCTGTGTTTTTTTAAAAAAATGGATCCTGTTTTGTATGGTCAGACTTTCTACTGGATTTTTTTTTAATGTATTATTTCTCTATTATTGTCACTCTGTTGCTTCCTGTCTGTCTTTCCATTTGCTTGTTGAATGGTGTTTTTTGCTGGCAAGTCCTGTGCGGTCATGATGGTATAAAATGGGAAGAAACACGACTAAGTTTCGGTTGAGTCGAGTTAAAGCAAAATATGAAACTTCCCGGTGCTTGTCAAAGTGTACGTACTGTATTTTTCCACCCAGTCTCTATGCTCCTCTTGTTTAAAAAGGATACATACTGTGTAAGCATAAATGTGTCGACATGGTGGCTGCTGTTTTAATAGACATCTCTAATTATGCAAACTGTGTTGGGCAAAATGGGACCTCCTGCCGCACAGGAGCAGTGATGCTTTCGTAGCCGTCGTGTTCAAGTTGTCTGTTTTATAATCGCAGGTACTCGTGTGATGTGACGAGGTTAAAGAGCTTATATACAGTGTTTAGCTTTTTTTTTTCTTGGTTATAAATGCCAGCACCAGTATGTCTCTGTTTAATCTGGCTTATCTTGTCACTTAACAAGTAACTGTGAAAACATAAAAATCATCAAATAGGTTTGATCCATTTCCAGATGAGAAGAAGGCAAAATATACTGTAGCTGTCGTGCAAGGCCTGCAGTCGAAATGAAGACTTGAATTGTGGTTGTATCTCTCCAGTGTGAAGCGGCGTGTCGGGTTAGGGTGTTAGGTCTCTAAACACATGAGGTTTCTTCCTAATGTCCACTCTGCAGACATGATCAGTTGACAACTAGTGACCTTTAGTGATGATCAGACAGGGCAGCTTGGTGGCTTTTCATAACAGAGTTTATGAGCTTGTAAGACACGCTGACCTTATTTTCCACTGGGGTCATACCCTCCTTATGAAAAGACATCTCATCGCAAATCCCGAGCAACAGCTCCTAAACCGCATCCATAAATATTTTACAGAGGCAGAAAGGAGCGGTGGAGACACATCTGATAAAACTCTTTCCCTCGCCACTCATCCCATCCATCCCGACACTTTTTTAAAAAGGGTCGAGTTAACTCAGCAGGCTGCCGAGCCCTTCTTCAAAACATCCCATTCTTCTAGAAGATGCAAATCATTAACTTCTTATCTTGCTGCTTGGCCAATCGGTACGCAGTCATTCGGTTGTTTTCCTGTCTAGTGAATCACGCCACCGGACTCTAAAAGCCCTTTCACCCACCTCCCATGCCGATCGATGAGAGCAAATGAACCAATGATTCCTTTGATCGTTTGTTTGGTGTTTTCATCAATAATAATGTTTGTTTTGTACCCTCTCTCTTACTCTCTCTGCTGAATCTGCCCTTATCAGTTGCACAGCCTCTAACATCACATTCTTTAGAGTTTAGGTATCACATTAACTTCTTTTATTTTTTTATTTTCTCTCCAATTTTACTTCTGGTAACATTTTTTTCCCTATCAAACCACACGTGTCTACTGGTGAGCATTTGGCCAGGTTACTCATGGGGATATTTTTGTGTTTCTAAAAGTAATAGGCTATAATGGTCGGTTTAAAGCTATAGAAATGTAGTGAGCCCTTGTGATAGGAAATTCTGTGTTTTGTAATATTTCTGTATGGGGTGTAATAAATTATTCTACGACAGTACTTTATATGGGAAAATACTTAAAATGTGACAGTCTTTGTAAGTATTTATCTTCAACTAAATTATTGTACTTTTTTTTTTGCAATTTGTAGATACGTAAGTGATGATGACAAGGTATCGGTAATCATGAAATTAACTGTTTCATCATCGGTCTGATGCATCTTTTAATTTATTGATGTATATACTGTATGTTTGTTGATAAACAGCTTACTTTATTTTGTATATGACCAATAAACGTTTTGAAATGGAACAGCTTTTGTGTGTCTTGTGTAATCAAGGAATATATATTTTTTTTTTTTTTTTTTCATATTACATATATAGTTTTATTATATTATTATTGTTATCAGGATGCTGAGCTACGAATTATATATTTAAGCAGATATAAGATGCATTTAAAAATTATTCAGCAACTGAATATAGTTAGTTAAAGAGGACCTATTATGCTTATTTTCAGGTGCATACTTGTATTTTGGGTTTCTACTAAAACATGTTTGCATACTTTATTGTTAATAAAAAAAGCTTTATTTTTTTCATACTAGCTGTGCTGCAGTACCTCTTCTCACCCTCTGTCTGAAACGCTCAGTTTGAGCTCCTGCCCCGCACCCCCTCCCAAAAAGTCCAGTCTGCTCTGATTGGTCAGCTGGCCCACTCTGCTCTGATTGGTCAACCGAACCAAACTCTTCGGACTCCGCTCCTGCTCCGCTCTAATTAGCTTTGTTTGAGGGCGTTCCAAACTAGCCGTTATGCAAATATGTTACTTGATGACATCACCACATTACAGGAGAAAAGGCGGGACTTCAAGCAAGGGGTTTCAGGCAATGCAGGAGCAGAGTTTCTGTGGGGGAGAGTAACTTTGCAGACCTTTTACATGCACAACTTAAACTATATAACACACCAAAGGAAAGGGGGAAAAGCACAAAGGCATAATAAGTCTCCTTTAATAAATGTATCCTGTCCACTAAATCATAGAAACATTTGATGAAACAAACTTCCGTACCTCCCCAGTTAAGTCTTTTACACATTTTAATCAGTCACATTCAATTAATCAAAAATTAATTAGAAAAGTGTCCTCATTCCTTTTCATGAAAATATAAAGAAATAATAGAATTAATACTTTACCACTGACAGCCTTTTTACACAATTTTTTTTACAAAACTTCAAAACGTCAAGTCTGTGCTGCTGTTATATTAAAAAAAGAAAGAAAAATGTATTATTATTATGTATTATTATTATAACTTTACCTCTAGGGGTGGGAAGAAGGCTGGACCTGTCTCTGTGTGGGAGTGGGAGGCGATGTGTATGTGTGTATTTATGTATGGAAATATTAAATGTTTAATGTAAGACAAAGATTTTTTTGTATTATGGCACCGGTGTTATGTTTTGTTATGTTTGTTATGCTATGTTTGGGAAAAAAAGGAATAAAAAGAATTTTCCCAAAAAAACATACACTGATGTAGGCCTATGACTTTATGACAATACAAAACAATATTACAGTACAAAAAAATTGAGAGGGAATAATGGTTTAAAAGATAGAGAACATGCAATCTACACATTTAAAATGCTGTCTGGTTAATTATCTAGGGAGGGGGGGTTATAATTTAAGAGGAAAATTTAATTTTAAAAAGCATTGTGTTCTTACAACAAAGAAGAGTATGTGTATTGTGTATTTCAGTCTGTGGGGTGGATTTGTGGAATGGGTTGGGTGATGAGTTGAAGCGGAGCACAAATATAAATCACTTTAAAAAGCTATACAAAAAGATATTTTTGGGAGGTATATGGTTGAGGAAGAGTTGTGATAAGGGTTGCGTTAAGGGTTGGTTTATATCTACTTTTTAACTCCGGATGGATATGTGGGTTGTAAATAAATTTGGGATGCTGTTCATATATTTAATTTGGGATGTAAATAAATCTGGGATAGTTTATATATTATATTATATTATCATTCTATGATATATGAGTTATTAGAGGAGAAGTGAGAAAGGGGTAGGGAAATATAAGTTTTACTTCTACCTACTCCTTTTTGGACAATATTACTCTTGTTTTGTTTGTTATTATTTTGTATCTGTTTTTATTTATTTTTATGTTCGAAATAAAGTCTTTCATTCATTCATTCATTATATTTACAATCAATTTGTGGGGTGCCAATAGGCCAAAACTCAAAGCTGAAAATGTACTGCACAATTTGTACAACTTCTTTTTTTCTTTTAATCTTCAGTGCTTAGTTGACAGTATGAAGGCCTCATATATTTGTGTGTAGCCAGTCAGGTCTGTAGGTGGCAGTATCAAGTTATCAGCAGCTCCCTTCCTCTCCAGCAGGTCCGGATGCTGTGAAAACATGGAGCGGCATGACAGTTCACTCCTCATTAATACAAGCTTTGCAGCAATATATTGACTCAGAGGAGAAGGTTTAAGGTGTTTAGTTAATGTCATATGAGTCTTTGTGAGTAAATGTTGTGTATTGTGTTTTTTAATTGGTATATTATTCGTTGTTTAATTTGTCTCTCAGATAATTGATTTCAAAATACTGCTGCTGGTTTACAAAGCACTAAATGGTTTAGGGCCAAAATACATTACTGATCTTCTGCTATGTTCTGAACCATCCAGACCTCTCAGGTCATCTGGATCAGGTCTTCTTAGTGTCCCCCAGAGTCACAACTAAACATGCAGAAGAAGCAGTGTTCAGTTTTTATGCACCAAATATCTGGAACAAGCTCCCAGAAACCTGCAGGACCAACTCCAACTCTGAGATCTTTTAAATCAAAGCTTCAAACTTTCCTGTTTGCTGCTGCTGCCTTTTATTAAACCACATAATGATCTTATATACTGCACTAGAGCTTTTACTCTTGTGTGTTATACTCTATTTTAGCTTCTATCCTAGCTTTTATTTTTATTTTTTAATCTTTTATGTTTTTATAACTGTTTTAATTATGTCTTAATTTTCTTTTGCACTTTGTCGCAATGTTCTTGAATGTTTATGTAAAGCACTTTGAATTGCCCTGTTGCTGAAATGTGCTATACAAATAAAGCTGCCTTGTCTTGTTGTGTCCATGTCCGTGCTGTGAATCCACTCCGGGTTTTCATGGTTTCCAAACTGTCATCTCTGTGTTGCTCCGGGAGCAGAGAAAGAGAGGCGGTAAACATGTAAACACAGCCAGCCTGATGGAGACTGCTCTGTTTGGTAGCTCCACTATACTCTAGTTTGTTGCTGTTTCATCAGAGGTAACACTGCAGAGCTGCTCTACTGTTGCTTCTCTTAATAATAGATATTAACTAGATATTACTTTACTTTACAGTTTGGTATTAAACGCTAACCATCTAGCGAGCTAACTAGCTAGCTAGGGTTAAAGTTACAGCTCAGCAGCTAACGTTAGCAGATACCAATCAATCAAGATATCGTTAATATATGAGCATTAGTTAGTCTTTAAACTGTTAAACGTTACTTTACCTGATGCAGCTTGATGGAGGACTACGACCAGTTTGTGATGCATCGTCTCTCTCTTCTGAGGAAGAGTGATGATGAGGAGGAACACAACCAGCCTCCACCTTCATCCTCTCTCATCCTCTTCTATGGACAACCCATCCTTCCTCCTCTGGTACGACCTATGATATCTCTGTTAAAGGCAACTTTATTGGGGGGTTTAGTCTGAGCTCATAAGACGCAGAAACCCACTAACAACTTTGCCGTGTCTCAACTCTCTTTGTTGTGTATTATGTATGTTAGGTAAGGCTAGTCCAGGGGTCAGCAACCTTTACTATCTAAAGAGTCATTTTAGGCAAAGAAAAAAAAAAATCTGTCTGGAGCCGCAAAACATTTGATCATTGTGATGAAGGTAACACAGTTTATAGTCTAAGTATATAGTATATAAGTCTAATGCAGTGAGGGCCAAAGTGCAAATGTACAACGGAGTATTAGGGCCACATTGAGGAAAAAAACATCTGAGATTTCCAGAATAAAGTCATAATATTATGAGAAAAAAGTCGTAACATTATGAGAATAAAGTCATAATATTACGAAAATAAAGTCAGAACTTTACAAGAAAAAAAGTCGTAATATTACGAAAATGAAGTCATAATATTACTAGGAAAAAGTCAGAAGTTTACGAGAAAAAAAGTTGTAATATTACGAAAATAAAGTCATAATATAACGAGAAAAAAAGTCGTAATATTACGAAAATAAGTCAGAACTTTACGAGAAAAAAAGTCGTGATATTACGAAAATAAAGTCATAATATTACGAGAAAAAAGTCAGAAGTTTATGAGAAAAAAAGTTGTAATATTACGAAAATAAAGTCATAATATAACGAGAAAAAAAGTCGTAATATTACGAGAATAAAGTCATAATATAACGAGAAAAAAAGTCGTAATATTACGAGAATAAAGTTATAATATTATGCAAAAAAAGTCAGAAGTTTACGAGAAAAAAGTCGTAATATTACGAGAATAAAGTTATAACTTTACGAGAAAAAAAGAAAATAGCACGTAAAATTACTACTTTATAATATTATGCCTTTATTCTCATTATACTACAACTTTTTTTCTCGTAATATTATGACTTTATTCTCGTAATATTATGACTTTATTCTCGAAATCTCAGATTTATTTGTTTTCCTCAATGTGGCCCTAATACTCCGTCGTGACCTACAACAATGATAAATAAAAATGAAAATGTAAACAATAAACAGTTATTCATTTCCATTTTTAAAAATCCAGAGGGAGCCTCTGGAGAGGAGCTAAAGAGCCGCATGTGGCTCCGGAGCCGCAGGTTGCAGACCCCTGGGCTAGTTGTACTGTGTTGTTATGGTGTAACTGGTCATTGGACGGCGAGCACTTCTGTTCTGGAAACTTATTGTCAATCTACCTAGGAAAGCGGAATGCTTTACAGAAATGCTGTAAAGTTTCATGAGGCTGTGATTATCCTAGAGGTCTCCACAGGTCACTTTATACAGTGAGGTCAAGTTTCCAAAAATGGTCTCACTACAATGAAATGTCTACTATGGGGACTAACATCATCACACATGAATACAATTGGGCTCATTGGATCCACAAGAGTCTCAGCTTTACAGTGATACACAATTTATGTAATTCCAAGACTGTTTAGGGACCCCAGTATGCAGAAATATTCAAACATCATTTTCAGAATAGGCAATAATAACACATTTATACAGCATTAAAAAAACATCATGGTTTTTTCCCCAAACTGCATGTGATTATCATAAAGTGGGCATGTCTGTAAAGGGGAGACTCGTGGGTACCCATAGAACCTATTTTCATTCACATATCTTGAGGTCAGAGGTCAAGGGACCCCTTTGAAAATGGCCATGCCAGTTTTTCCTCACCAAAATTTAGCCCAACTTCCTAGCCTTATTTAGCGTTCTTCCCTGACATGCTAGGATGACTTGATTGGTAACAATGGATTCCTTAGTTTTCCTAGTTTCATATGAAACCACTCTAGCTTTAAAACTGAGCCTGTTACAGCCTCTGAAAAAGACAAAGTGGGCCGAGGGCGCCAGTGCCCTCAAGAAGTGGAAGAGGTTAAAGGGGGCTCTGGGAATTTGTGACGGACAGTTTCCACTATTTCTTGGCTTTTTATAAACCAAACAAGTAATCGGTTAACCGAAAAAAAATAAAGAACAGCATAATGGATAATGAAAATAATCATTAGTGCCAATAATCATTAGATGACACCTCATGTCTGCTTTCTGATGATAACAGCTCTCAGGGGAGCAGAGAGAGGAGATGCAGCGACACAGAGATGCAGCACAGAAAGCTGCTGTCCACAGAAAGCTGAAGGATGATTCAAGAATGGCCTTCGTGCAAACTATCCTACACAGTGTTCAGGTAATATAAGTCCTCACTTTTCAGCTATCCTCTTGGCAAACCTGATATGTTCATATATTTGTATTTGTGTGTTGCTCGAGGATAACATATTGGTAGACTGGTTAGTTAGATACAAACATACACTAGTTATTATGAATAAATAGAGTCATCGTCAGACATTATTTTCTCTCATTTCATGTTTTGTCATGCTCTCAAATCAAATGAAAAAAATCATTTTTCTCTGTTCTCATGATATTTGTTATTGTTTCCTCTTATGAATTGCAGCTGAGGAAGACGCCAACACTGGAGGAGTTGCTTCAAGAGTCAGAGATTGACACAAAATCTTCATATTCCCACAACACCCGCGGCAGATCATTGTCACAGAGCAATTTATTCATGGGAACAAAGGATAGTTTTTCGCTCTCACCACTATCCGGAAGGAAAGAAAAGGATGGTGCTTCTCTTCCTCCGTTGACGTCAACTACATGTAGTGCCTTTTTCGCCTCTAATGTGTCACCTCAGCAAAGTTACCAGGAAGGATGCCTTACTGACCAACATTACAGCCAACAGGGATCACAGCCAAGCCACCAGTCAGTATCCTCCGGCTATGTGACCTACGAGAATGTTGAAAACACCACCAGTGTCTCTGGAAGGATTGATGCAGAGAGAGAGAGCTTTGGCTCCTCAGAGGGAGCTTATGATAACAATAGTATGGGTGGCTTTTTCCTTCACAACACCTCAAACACAATCGCCAAGATGCCAGATATTATCAGCCACCCTCCCGTGGATGGAGAGGAACTGGAAAGGAGTGCACTGGAATCGTCCTTTTGTACTAACGTAATAGTAGTAAAAGACACTTGTTGCACCTCGCTCCAGGAGGATTCAGTCATATGTGACCATTTACCAGTAGAGCAATCTGAAAGCAGTCATCTGGACAGCACAGAGGGTGTAGATAACCTTCCCTTTACCACGGCACTTGA
This sequence comes from Adelosebastes latens, assembly GCA_916700685.1. Taxonomy (NCBI): domain Eukaryota; kingdom Metazoa; phylum Chordata; class Actinopteri; order Perciformes; family Sebastidae; genus Adelosebastes; species Adelosebastes latens. The sequence continues at coordinate 27,053 of CAKAKR010066906.1, read as the reverse complement.
CCTCGACAAAGATCACAATTTGGACAGAATTGAGGGCGCGGTCTTTTCATCAGAAAACAGTGGCGTTTCAGATGATCTAGAGTTATCGCAGACATTAAGCGCTCATCACAGTCCAACAACAGAGCTGCATATTCAGCACGACACCACAGAATCAAAACCAGCGGACAACCACGAACATGAAGCGCAGCCATTGGAGGAGCCTTATCGTCTGAGCCTCCAGGCCCTGCTGAAGAAATCTCAGGAGTATCGCCGGCGCCAGCGGATGCTTAGGAACCAAGCCAAAAGCACTAAAATTCAGGAGAGGGCCCGAGAACAGACGAGAGCAAGGGCGGAGGAGCAGAGCCTCTCTGATAAGGAGAATGACGAGTTCCCTGACAAGGGGACTGTGACCGCGGAGGGGAAGAAAACTAAAGAGAGGAGAGGCACTTTTTCCCCCTCTGTGGAAATGTCGCCAAAGAAATCCTTGGAAAATGAGAAGATGATTGAGAGCGAGTTTATTGGGGAAAACTTAAAATCTGAAAGCACACCTTTAACAGGAGATGGAAATACTAAGGAAATGACTAGTGTTGAGGAGGAAACAGTCTTCAGAAATAATAAGCTGAATATTTCGCAAGAGGTCATAACAAAGCCTAAACAGCAGCAACCCACGTCGACAGAGACCTCGCCTGTTCAGGAAGCCTTTTGCTTGACCTCCAGCCCCGCAGCTTTTTATAATAGAGCAGGGAAATATCACACCATCCCAGCCCCTAGTTTCTGTAGGAGTCCTGTGCTCTGCAAAAGCAAAGGCAGCATCCGAGATGGAGAAGCTCTCGATGGGGCCGAGACCTCAAAGAGGAAAGTTTTAGTCGATACTGGTTTGAATGAAGGCCACAAGGTTGAGGAAGTTAACCCGGGGCATAAAAACAGTCCCACAGCGGTTCCTTCCACTGTGAAGCTTGCGGTTGAAGGTGATGTAACGTGCGTTTCAGCCAAGAGTTCACAGCACATAGATCAGCTCGAGTCCAACCTGTTCAGCCTTAAAGTACTGATCTCGGATCTGGAGTCCACACTGACAGAAAACTTGAAGAATCACGGCCAAACTGACAGCAACACCCAAAGCAAGTTCAGTTTCAAGCGCTCTCATCAAAGTGAGTGTGCCTATTATTCGGAGGATAAACTGAGGGATGATGACATTGGCAAAGATGCAGAGCAAGACCAAAGGTACGAAGAGCAGCCAAGAAGACAATCATTAGACAATTTCAGGGACATGCAGCCGGAAGATACAGGACCTGAACCAAGCATCAGTGACACGTACGGTGTTCCTCTCATAGTGCAGGTAAAAGAAGCTGAGGCAGTAGACGTAAGCGAGCTCAGGCTCGTCAAAACCTTGGCTACAGAGAGAGCGAAGGCAAAAGGGACATGTAAAGAAGGACTTTCAAAAAGTTACGGACAGCATGGCGGCTGTAGAAAGCCCACAGCCAAATGCATCCTTTCCGCAACGCAGCGGCTGCGAATTCCCGATGTATTCAGAAATACTGTGACCACGGCTTCACGTAACGTCTCGGTGCTTTCGGATACCAGCAACCGACCCGCAGAAGGTCACGACTCTACCCACTCGCCATCTCTCAACCAGTCATATGATGTAGAAGCACCGTCTGGCCTGTGGCTCCTTGAAGAGTCAGGGTCCGACTCGGGCTCAAAAAGTCATCTTGTTCAGGAGGAGCATCTGACCCCAGAGAGCGGGGGCGAAGGTCAGGGCGGGGTATCCAAGGTCAAACGAAGGCTGCTCATGCATATGACAGAGGAGACACTGGAAAGGAGTGCAGATGGCAACAAAGGAGCAGGCCCAGTGGTCAGACCCGACTCCAGCACTCCTAGAGGTAAGACCAGGACAATAGTGGAACAGGAATGAAGATGCTGTTGGAGGTATGGAGGACAGAACCTGCCAAAATAAAAAAAAGATTTTCTTTTGTTTTTTATTCACACATTATATGACCACACATTACAGATATATCGCCTTCAGCTGCAGCACGGTGGTACGAAGGCCGTGGCGGTCAAGAAGACAAGCAGGAGCAACTGAAACAGGCCCACGCTGCTCAGGTCAGAGCCCTGCAGGACGAGC
>CAKAKR010066906.1:3380-16852 GCA_916700685.1 Adelosebastes latens | reverse complement strand
ACATGTAGACACAGTTACTTCCAATACACTCACAATAGGATGAAGGAATCTCTGTGCATCAGAGCTCAAACTGGTGCTTTCACTCTGATGAAGCTTTATGTTGAAACGTTAGTTGCTGCTCCTGATTATAAGCTTGCACTATAAGTATGTGCTCCAGATCTCACAGTCACGGTACAGTATGAACCCAGCCTATGAAAACATTCAACATCTGCACAAGATTTATTAGTGGTTTTTGCACATATTTCTTTTTTTTAATGCGAGCACACATTTTTCAGAAGTTTCCAGTAATGTCGCAGCCAGCTTAAAAAAAAAAGCACTGTTCAGCTTAAATATTTTAATGACGTGAAAATCTTGCACTTCAGGCTTTTTTTTTTTTTTTTTTAAACAAGCAGTACCTTTGTCAGTGACTAAAACCTGTCTTCTCTTCCCTCCAGGATCCAGAAAAAGGCAGCAGGAAGGCACACAGGAGTTGCGACGAGGACTGGACACAATACTGGATTCTCTGCCGAGCGGCCGCCAGAAACCAAACGAGGACAGTTCAGAGCAAATCCTCAGAGGGTCCTCAAGAGCACTCTCTCCTCGAGACCCCGATGACACTCTCCTAATTGGCCCCAGTGAGGACTCCTAATAAGGCCTCTAGCGGTTACATAAATATTGTATAACTTATCATTTGAGAGTTTTCAAATTTGGCACAAAGTGACGCCTGTTGCTGACGAATATATATCTTTATATTTCTTATCTGGTGTGACATTTTTTACACTTTTCAACCAGGGTATAGTATAGTGATGACAGTTCCACTCCAGTTTCACATTGAGTGGCTGCTCAGGTGGGGATAAAACATCACTACAGCTGCTCTGTCAGGAACAGAAATGCTTTACCAGGTCTGCCTCCGGTATTTTTTACCAGTTTACTAATGTTGCAGATGTTAGTGGGATAAATGTTGAGTTGGCAAAAACAAAAACAATTATACATATACGAATTAAGAAGACTTTGGCATCCTTTTCAAAGAACTTATATTGCCAAGAAGTGAAAGTCAAATGTTTGTTCCATTGCAACATCAGCGCCCAGCAGCAAAGCTACGCTTCCGGCATTTTGGACTGTAAAGTGACTACCGGACGCCAGTAAAACGTCCGCCTAAAAGGTGCCGTACAAAAGTAAAACAAATTATTTCTATTCTACTGTCATATTCCACCGAAATGGCCTGTGTTGAACAATAAAAATATTATAAATAGAGTAAGCGTTTTTAGTCCAAAATAGCGGCAGCAGCAGCTGTTGTCAAAAAAGTTTAGTCTCTTTGCTTTTATTAATCCATACTCTTTGTCCTTAAGATGAAAAGCTCTGTGCACTGTACGTGAAAGATGCTGCGTTTATGACTCACAGCAGACGTCATAGCATGAAAAGCACAGATGTAATGAATAACACTAACGATGGCTCCATTCCATTTGGATATCAATGTATTCAGGAAGGATTACTCTTTGGCTAACTGTTTACAACTTGTAGACATGCAACCTGTGAGTAGAGGGTTGGAAATTGCTTTGTTTTAAGGGTTGACAAGTTGAAAAGTAAGCATGAAGTAAGTCATGGCCATGAGCCAGCATGCACAATACTCAGGAACCAAAGCACGTAACTGGAATGCAGCCATGATTAAAGTTATTAATTACACCTCAAAATGTCTCCTGTGAAAAGGGGTCTGTTAATCAGGTTATTAGTTCAGCTGTTTGTGCATGTCGGTGTTTTTCCAGTTAAATCTCTGCTTTTTTGAAGGATGGACTTCAACATTGAATTCCTTCAAATTGATGTGCCTAGTTCATTGCCACCAAAAACATCTCCAGATGTGTTAGCACATACTGAACTCTGTTAGTATGAAATGTACAGAAGTTTTATAGGACATGCTCTCTTACAACAGAAATGTTAATATCCAGCTCCGGATCTTTACCGCTAATACTTGAATAGTGTGTTACTCCCAAGTGTTGCCTTAAATATTTTTCCTAGTGTATTGGGATCACATGTCAGCCACAACACATGTTGCATTTTTTTATTCTTAGAGACTTATGACCTGTTTTATATGTTATTTATTTGTATGCGGTTGATAATAAATGTTTCTTAACACTTGAACGTTTTTTTTTATTGAACAAATTCAAATTTACAAACAACATGGCTCATAGATGATTGCATGAGAGTAAAAGGACAAGGTGCATACAGAACAAGAACAGATAAAATATGTAAAATTATACATGAAAATAATAATAAATTAAATTACGGGCTAGGGCTGTACCTGTAATTCATATTCTTCTATTATACTAAGAAGTTTGAATGCATTTTTGTTTTTCAAGACTTTAAGGGCTTTTATGTAAGAAAGAAACTCAGAATGAAACACATTAAACCTACAGTAGGTTTCACTTTCATATACTTGGATTTGTGCAAATAAAATTTTCCAAGAATGAGAATGTTATTCACCAGAAAGTCATCTTTGTTGTTGTCCATGACAAGTCCATAAACACCATAAACAATGCCCTTATGAGAGAAGTTTCCCAGATGAGAAACTTTGGGAAAAGCCAGTCATGTATATCAAGCCATAAAGCTCCAGAATACATACAATGAAAAAAATAAATGATCAGTAGTTTCAGTATCATCACAAAATACACAGTTATTGGTTTCAATTCCAAATCGTTGTCGCAACAAATCACTGGATGGATACACCGTTTAATATTTTAAAATGGATTTCTTTTGCTTTGGGAGTTATGGGGAATTTTAGATATTTACTTCGTAACATGTGAATAGTTTCTTTCTGATAGATTTGTGAAATTGAGTTTCTGTAAGATACTATAGGGTATAACATGTGATTAAACATATTTCTAATGGTTTTGTTTGGGATTTTGATTTCACTAAAGTCACAGCCACCAACTAAAAGTTGAGGTGTGATAGGAGTAGGATTTGTAAAATTCCTCTAATCAAGCATATATAATAGAGTTGGGAATGGCTTTAGTTATGGATTTAAATATGTCAGGATTGGCAATTAAATTATATCTAAGACAGAAATTCTCATATGACATGATACAGCCACTACTATCAACTAAGTGAGTCACCGACCAAATTCCTTTCTCCATCCAGTCCTTGTTAAACAAAGATTTGTTTTTAACCACAACATATCTATTATTCCACATTGGTGTATTGTGTTGGGTGAAATTGTGATTGTATTTTTATTTTTTTTAATTCGTAACACTTGAAAGTTGCTCTGAAGTGTGTGAAAGCTCAGACTGTGAAGTACAGACTCCCAGCAGCAGGGGGCGCTGCTGCAGGCTGGTTCCTCTCTGTACACAGAGACCAACATCCGGCCCGGCTGTTGTTGGTTTTCTGTGTGCTGTGTTTTGAATAGATAGCTCCCTCTCAGCTGATCTAAAGCAGGATGGAAGAGGAGGCAGACACTGGTGTTTCTTCACGAGCCGAGAGGAAAGCGGTGGAAAAGGCCAAAATACTTGAACGAGAAAGCGAGAGGAAGATCTTCAGACTGGTGAGACGAGGCAGCAGCACATCTACAGCCTGGTTCTAGTAGCAGCTCTCTCCTGTGTGCAGTGCATCATGTAGGTGGTGTTTCTTTATGAGTCTGAGTCTTTGTGTCCTGCAGGTTGGACGGGTCCTGAAGAAGCCTGAGGCTGAGCGGTCGGAGGAGGAGGCCGCTGTGTTGCAGCTGCACAGAGACACTGTGGAGGAGCTCTGCAGGAGACAAGTCCGCAGAGATGTGCTGAAGAGGAAGCAGGAGGAGGTGAGACTGACTGGCCCACTGAGGGTTAGCTATGAAGCCAGCAGGCTAGGTGGGACTTCACTTGTGGTAATAACCAGCAGGTGAAAGAACCAAGAGAAGTTATAGGTTGAATGACAAAAGCCAGACGGGTTTTTTTCAGTGGATTCTGCTGCACATACTACCAGACCCACCTCCAGGTTTACTGTGTATCACTTAGTTTATAGAAATGTATGTAAAGACAATGTACAATCTTAAAGAGGACCTATTATGCTTAAGGTGCATCATTTTGGGTTTCTACTAGAACATGTTAACATGCTTTAAAGCTTCAGTAGGCAACACGTTTTTGGAATAATTGGGCAAAAATTCCATAATAACCTTTCAGCATATTGTAATTCAAGTGTTCTGAGAGATAACTAGACTTCTGCACCTCCTCATGGCTCTGTTTTCAGGCTTTAAAAAATCTAGCCTGTGATGGGAGACTTTGGCCAATCACAGGTCATTTCAGAGAGAGAGAGCGTTCGTATTGAGCGTTCCTATTGGCTGTGCTCCGACTGGTGGGCGGTGCTTGGTATTTCCTCAACATGGCTGCCGGGTCACAAACTTTCTCATTTTACAGCTAAATAGTACACTACAAGATGTTTCTGAAAACAATTTGAAGTGAGAAATAGACATTACAGTAACATAATATTGATTCATATTTGATCAACGCTGCCTAGTTTGACCGTTTGGTCGGAGTTCGCGAGTGATTGACAGCCGGCTCTCATTGACGGAAGCTGGACGGCAGACTCCAGTTCGGCTCTTATTGGTTGTTTTCCTCCGGTTTGTGAAATCTTGCAGATGCCGTTAGGAGCACCGGAGGAGGACACAGAGGCACATGATTTTTTTTCAGACTACCTGTCTCATGCACTACTGTCACGATATAGCAACCGTTTTATAAAAATAACTTTTTTTAATCATATTTGCTCCAATTCTACCTACTTCAGCTTAAAAAAACACTCAATATTTCTCATACCGGCTGTGCTGCAGCACCTCTTTTCACCTTCTGTCTGAAACACTGTTTGAGCTCCTGCCCAGTCTGATCTGATTGGTCAGCTGGCTCTCTGTTGTGATTGGTCAACTAAACCAAACTAACCGTTTTGCAAATGTGTTACTTGGTGACATCACCATGTTTCGGAAGAAAAGGCAGGACTTCAACCAAGGCGTTTGAGGCAGTTCAGGAGCAGTGTTTCTGTGGGGAGAGTAACTCCCTTTGGTGTGGACTTTGTAACTTTGCAGACCTTTTACATGCACAAAAAACTATACAACACACTAAAGGAAAGGGAAAAAGCATAATAAGTCCTCTTTAACAGAATATTAAACTGGAAGTCAAACTAAGTTACGACACAGGGCCCCTCCACAAAGCATGGCCTCAAGGTTAAATGATAATGCACGACCCACCTTGGGGGCTTATAAGGGTCTGGGACTCAGTTGCATCTGACAGTGATTAAATCATGCCATGTTGGTTTTGTCATGTATTTGCTGTGAGCAAGGACAATGAATGAGAGAATGGCACAAATCAGGATGACAAAAACATTCTACGGCTGTTGCTTGATACAACAGAAGCGCGTGGTAGTACACGTAAAACATCTTGTTTTTCTTGTCCTATCTGCAGGTGTTTGATGATGCTGATGAGCTGAAGAGTAAAGTCAGGCAGCTCGCCGTGGCAGTCAAACAAGCAAAACACCTGGTGGTTTACACCGGAGCCGGTATCAGTACGGTACGCCAAACTCTGCTGCATCTTCAGTTTCCTTTTGAAATGTTCACAGGACTGATGATGTCTTTCCTTTTTCAGGCAGCTTCTATCCCAGACTACAGGGGCCCGAATGGGGTGTGGACACAGCTACAGAAGGGACGGACAGTCAGGTGAGATATGTAGTCTTTACCCTGATCTGATATTAGCTGCATCTTCTTTTGAAGTGAATTAAACTATAATTAAACTATTATCTATCTTGTTTCTCTTTACAAACAGTTCTTCTGACCTGAGTAAAGCTGAGCCGACCCTCACACACATGTGCGTTAGGATGCTACATAAGGAAAAGCTGGTATGCGTGACCTAGATAAATAACTTTTACTGGTAGATGTTCCATTTGTATTTACATATACTGTACTGTGTGTGTTTGTCTTTAAAGGTACAGCATGTTGTTTCTCAAAACTGTGATGGACTTCACTTGCGTAGCGGTCTACCCAGACCTGCCCTGTCTGAGCTTCATGGAAACATGTTTATTGAGGTGAGACACCCACATCTTCAGGTAGTGTTTTTTCCAGTCACAGACTCTCACACACAGCTGTTGTCCTCAGTGTGTTAATACGAATCACTCTGAAATGAAAGAATCTGCTTTCCTGGAAAGTCCAGATATTTTTCAACAGATTTTTCGATGCTGTCTCCAAAAGCAACATCTCATAAGGATTTAAAAGCTGAAAAAGATCCAGCCTTTTTTTTTTTGATGGATCAGTATTGGCTCTATAAAGTCTGATTTGTTTTCTAAGCCTTTGTTTGCTGTGGCCACACCAGCTGCCAAAAACATCCCATCATGCTTAGAGGAAAAAAAGCATAGCAGTGAGAGTAAGTGAACTGCAGAGTGCACACTTAACAAATGAACGACAGCCAGCAGTTTAAAACAATAATATGACTACGTGCTCCAGTGAGCCATGTCACATCACATCTCTCAAGAGCTGTTGGTTGAAAGCTACATTTGAACTTCTGTATGATGTTTATACTGACTGACTAAAACCTTCCTGCCACAACAGATCCAGCTGTTACGCATGTCTACATTTATTTTATTATTGTCTATGCAAGTGTGTACTGTTTTCACAAACGACTTAAAGTATGTGACAAGGATGGGGATATCTCAGGAACGCCTGGAGGGAATTTCTTCAAATTTGGCACAAACGTCCACTTGGACTAAAGGGTGAACTGATTAGCTTTTGGGGGTCAGTTTGGCCTTCAGCCCCTCAAAAAATGTTATGCCCTGCGGCCACAGTGGCTTTGGTGCCCTGCCTGCACTGCCCCAGCTGATTTTGCCGGTTTCTCCTCTGCCTCTTTCCTGTCAAGATGGTTTTTAGACGGTGTCTTTTGTTATGGTTCTGAATTCGGGGCAACATCGAGTGAAATGCTGCGCACATAACCAGTGTTGTGTTCAATTTCGAGCCTGGTATGAACCGCTGGAAAACCAGGCTATTTATGACAAGAGTTTGACAGAAATGTCACCCCTGGATTGCACCAGGCGCAGCAGCGCCACGGCCGTCGGAGCTGATCGTGGCTCCTCCAGACAACGCTTGTTTCCACCAGACACGCTGCAGCTCATTTCAGAAGCTCTGCTAATAAAATGTGCCAAGTCTATTTTTGCTGGTCGAGGGGATGCACCCAAAATCGGCTCCTTCTCCATCTACACCCCACCTTTGTGGAATAAGAGGAGAGTTCTCCTTCTGCTAACAGACACTGTATGTGAATTATAGATAGAATAATTAGGACCAATGTGTTTTAAACAAATAAAACACAGCCACAAATCTTTATCAAAGTCGTTCATAACTGGACTTTTAACGGCATTAACTTGGTCTGTAGGCTACAGCACAACAAAGTAGGAAACAACAATAAATACAATTAACAAACAATTTAACTATGTATACTTAGCCTACTTAATATGTTGATTGTGACCAAATCAACAAAATCGGGCAGGCAAAACGCTCGGCTTCTGAAATGTAAATACCAATAAATTATTTTGTGAAATAAACAGCTTTTATATTTTGTTATTGTTTACTGATTGTTATGTTATATATTAAAAATAAAATCATCCTTAGCCCTTAAGTTAAATGAATTAATTCTGTAGACTTGAAATCATTGTTTTATTTGATGGCCTTGCTGCCCTGGCATTTGGTCTTTGTGCCCTCAAACAGTTGACAACACCGAAGGCCAAGTGGCCTTTCCCCTAAAATGATGAAACTCCAGGCCTGCTCATAGGTCACTGTGACCTAACAAATCACGTTTTTGACCATAAGTCAAGAATTCATATGTTAATTATAATAATTTCACACAAATAGCTAACAGGATTAAATGATGAAGTGATGACATTTTGGACAGACATGGATGTAAACTGCAACTTGGCCGCAAGGTGGTAATTCTAGTTTCATCCTACCTCTAGGTGTGTACGTCCTGTTCCCCGGTCAGGGAGTATGTGCGTTTATTTGACGTGACGGAGCGGACGTCACTGCACCGCCATGGGACAGGCCGCCGGTGCAGCCACTGTGGTGGTGAACTCAGGGACACCATAGTGCATTTCGGGGAACGTGGGACCCTGGAGCAACCTCTCAACTGGAAGGGAGCTGCAGAGGCTGCCGAGATGGCGGATGTCATCCTCTGCTTAGGCTCCAGTCTGAAGGTAGATTTCATAAAGCACAGTGTGTCTGTATGCATTTGTTAATCTGAAAAAGTTTGTTACATTGCAATTTCAGAGTATTGTTTTAATAGGGTTAATATGAAGATCATGTAAACACATTAATTGACATGTAAATTGATATATGTTTACGTGATTTTTTTTATTTGATGGCTTGTTAGTTTGTAGCATCTCCACTATCTTGCGCTCCGTTTCTCGCTCTTCTAGGTGCTGAAGAAATATGCTTGTCTGTGGTGCATGAACAGACCAGCAAGCAAAAGGCCCAAACTCTACATTGTCAACCTCCAGGTACACTTAGTCTGGACATTTTAAGTGATATGAGATGCAAATGACTTTGAATAAGATGCTAATGAAGTCTGGCTGCTTGGTTGCTTGTTTATGCGGCTGTGCTTTTGTTCTAGTGGACACCAAAAGATGATCTGGCTACGCTGAAAATTCACGGAAAGTGTGACGATGTCATGAGCCTCCTAATGGAGGAGCTGAACATTCAGATTCCTGTGTATGACAGGTAATTATGATATAATTACACTCAATATACACACAAAGCTCTCCAAAATTGGCCTCATTAATATAAAATTAGTAGGGCTGTCAAAGTTAATACGATAATAACGCGTCAACATAAAATTTGTTTTAACGCCACTAATTTCTTTAACGCAACTTGTGATTTTTAGGTTGTAGTGGGCTCAGTTTTAAAGCTAGAGTGAAGGAACCGGCATCATATGAAACATTGGTACCAACCATGTCATACTAGCTTGTCACCGAGGAGGCTAAATAATGCTCCAAACATAAGCTAAATTTTGGCGAGGAAAAACTGTCAAGGCCATTTTCAAAGGGGTCCCTTCACCTCTGACCTCAAGATATGTGAATGAAAATGGGTTATATTTGTTGCCTGTTGGGCTTGAGTTTGCCAGGTTATGATTTGAGCATATTTGTTATGCTAAATGCAGTACCTGTGAGGGTTTCTGGACAATATTTGTCATTGTTTTGTGTTATTAATTTAATTCTAGAAATAAATATGTACATAAGTTTGCACTCCCATGTTGATAAGAGTATTAAATACTTGACAAATCTCCCCGTGCATATGTTGCATCGTGTCTAAAACAGTTACGGTACATTTTGAACAGATAAGAAATGTGCGACCAATTTGCGAGTAATCGCGATTAACTATGGACAATCATGAGATTAATTGCGGTTAAAGTATTTTAATCGATTGACAGCCCTAACAATTTGCATTCAAATAGACTTTTCTCATAGCAAAGGATACAAACATGCAAGTCTTCTTTCAGAGATACTAGTAAAAAGAGGAAAAAAAAGGATCCAGCACTAATTTCAAATTCATTATCCATGCTTAATATCTCCACTATACACTCTTACTCACAGACACACAGAAAGTAGAAAGATTAGTCCAACTTTTTTTGACTCCAAGCTCAGTTTCCCTCTTTCTGTCTCATCAGGGCGGAGGACCCCGTCTTCAGTCTAGCCACATCTCTGCGGCAAGAAGAGGGCGACAGCCATACTCGTGAGGTCATAGCTCCCCTTGATGGGCGGGAGGACTGCTTACCTGACTCTGGAGAGCAGGCAGAAGAAGCCACAGCCGTGCAGGGCGGCTGGTTCGGACGAGGCTACAACAAAGGAAGGAAGAAGAAGAAAAGAGCTGCGTGATCAAGGGAACTTAACAGACGCACGCGATGTGGTCAAGTATGTCAAGTCCCGATGAGGGATACAATTTTAGTCCCATAATGAGGACTAGTTGGACTTTAGGGTGCTGTTATGTCTTTTTGGCTGCATTGGTATCATTTAGTCACATGCAGTGTGTGCGTGTGTGAAGGGAAACATACATATGAGTATTTGCCATTTCAAAATGGCACTTTGCACCATGAACATATCTTATACAACATAAAAGTGTTTAGTAAAAGCAAGATCTAAAAAGTGGCTTTGGTTATGCTGTGGTAGTAGTGATAAGTATCAACCCAGTAGAGCTAGCAGAGCCAGCATAAAATGAAAAAATATCCAAAGTCCAAAGAAAGTTTTGAAACCACTCCTGCAGCATTATGATTTTTTCTGCTGTCCTTCTGTGTGGTCAGTATGTCACGAACGCACATATTTTCAACAGCATAGAGTTTTTACAGCCACATTTAAAGCCTACAGGTGTTGAATGATCCTCAGAAAAATCATATTTTTGGTGGAGTATCACTTTAACCTTATTTAAAATTGTATTTTTGCCAAGTTGGTATTGGTGTATTGCAGTAACTAATTTAAAGGTGCTATTGATAATAGAAGTTATTAAAGACCAGACTAGCCACCATAAACTAGAGTTCAGCTTTCCTAAAACCAGTGGTTAAGATGTATGTAAAGACCCCTTGGTTTTCATTGTATTTTGCAAAAAAAGAAGCTATACTTGTGAGACAAAGTGTTCCTCATTTTACATTGTGTCTTGATCATCTGCATGTTTGTTGTAATGGCCTTTCACCTTGGCCTTTGCTTTAACTAGTGAATTAATATCAGTAATACTGTTATATTACATAGATTTGACTTAAAGGTGCTATTGATAACATTCAGCTACTAGATGTCTCATTCTCCCTCCCTAGTTCCATTGCATTCACTTCACAACAAGTGGTGGCCAGTTTGTTGCACAACCTGCATATTATATGATCGAGTGGAGTGACACTCAGACACGTGATACTAATGTTGTTTTACTATTAGCTCACAAGCCTTGTTAGAAGTAGGAACCAAACGTCGGATATCTTCCACAGAGATAAACAAAACATTCATTTTGGACCCGTCAAAATTGAATTCACAATCATAATAATATTTTCTAATATTTGTCTACATAAAAATCGTATCAATAAGACCTTTAATTTAATAAGTGTAACGTGCCGCTGGTTTGAGCATTAGCTAGATGTAAATGGACATGGAAATACTGGTGTCTTAAGTGAACGTTTTTGTATATATACTCATAGGAAGTGGTATATTTAAGTGGAAAACAAGTGACTTTGTGTTTACAAGTAGCAAATGCCAAAAGAACAACAGCTACTGCTGCCACCGCTTTTACTGAGAAGAGATTTAAAGAGATTCAGGAGGTCAGACATTTTCTACTTGTATTACTTGGGGTAAAATATATTTTTGTAGTCTTTTTCATACATTTAAAACTTGCATTGTTGAATGTACCTTTTTTTTTTAACATGGCTCATTTGTGTTGTTTATTTTAAAGATATTTTGGTTTACTTCGATTATTTCCTGAACTTATCCAACCTTCATTCTGCTGTCATTCATCCTCAGGTTTGCAGGCTAGGTAGTACAACTACTGCTGTGCCTTGGTTTACTGAAGTTGTTGAATTTGCCTATGTTTACATTTTTATCTAAACTTTTATGCAGACGATGCTGACACTCTGCTGCTGTCACTTCTTTGTCTATTTTGATTTGTTGTTGGGTTGTGTCTTAGTTACTGTTACCATGATTGGAAACATCTGAATATGTGTCTCTATTAATTTGTCTCAGGGAGATCCAGTGTTATTAATAATCCCATCCTGTACCGTATAGTGTCAGAAGATATTAAAAACCAGACTAGCCACCATAAGCTTCAGCATTCCTAAAACCAGTGGTTAAGATGTATGTAAAGACCCCTTGGTTTTCATTGTATTTTGCAAAAGAAGATGCTATACTTGTGAGACAAAATGTTCCTCATTTTACATTGTGTCTTGATCATCTGCATGTTCGTTGTAATAGCCTTTCACCTTGGCCTTTGCTTTAACTAGTGAATTAATATCAGTAATACTGTTATATTACATAGATTTGACTTAAAGGTGCTATTGATAACATTCAGCCACTACATGTCTCATTCTCCCTCCCCCGTTCCATTGCATTTTCAGTCACAGATTTCGGTGTAACACCGGCTGTGAGGACCAGGCTGACCTGTGCCATACAGTACAGTATAGTACAGAGTAATACTACAGTAACTACTGACATCAGAAATTGAAAAACAAAAACCTTATGACCAATGGCCGGTGTCAAGCCGTCCGGGATTCTTCCCGAACTTCCCGATGCCATAATACTGTAATTAATTGTCTAGCTGTTTTTATCAGAGCTGTCAAATAATCCAAGTGGAGTAAAAACAACAAATGTTTACAAATGTAGTCTATTAAATCTGTTTTGGTTATAAATATTTAAGTTCATAGAAGACATTTTCAAAAAAACTATTTAAAAGCAGAACATATCATACTCGGGGAAACCTCCAATTGGTCTCGGTAAAGATGAACGTTACTTATTTAGAATACTGAGAATCACAGCACTGAAGCAAATGACAAAAGGGTGGAAAAAAACTAAACCCCCAGATTTTATAAAATGGAAAAGTATAATTCAAGAAGTAAAAGTTATGGAAAAGGGAACTCACAAAATAAGGAATATGGAGGATGTTTTTGAGAAGAGATGGAGTCTAACAGAAGGAAAAATATAGTTACATGGGTTAACACGCATGCACATATACATATGCTTGGAGGTGACCTGACGTGAAGGAGGATGCATGTTTGGGCCCATGTAAATGATATTACTATATATTTGTGCTCCCCCCCACCCCCCTTTTTATTTTCTATTAACTTATTTGTTTATTTAATTTATAATTACTCTCTTATTTTTGTATTATTATTGTTGTTGTTTTTTGTTTTGTGTGTTTTTCGTTGTTTTTTTTAAACTCTATTCTTTCTTTTTATCATTATTATTATTATTTCTTTTCTTAATTTTATTTAAATTTTGAATGTTGAAGTTGTTTTCTCTAGTGTACTTAATGAGTTCGTCTATAAGCTCAACTACTTAAAAATTGGTTTATAAACTATTGTAATTACGAACTGTAAATTGCATATAGATAGATAGATAGATAGATAGATAGATAGAGAGATAGATAGTAACTTTATTGATCCCGAGGGTATTCAAATTTCCAGCATCACAGTTCCATAGTGCAAAACATGTTAGTAAAAAGGCAGTAAAAAAGTTAGTAGTGCAAAAGTACAAAGTACAAAAAAATATACCAGATATAAAAATACAAGGAGATAAAGAAAACTGTTAAAAGTGAATATAGTGCAGGGTAACAGCTGTGATACACGACTATTAAAAAAGTGAATATAGTGCAGAAGAGACTGTTAAAAATTAGTATAGTGCAGGGTAACTCCAGTAGCTTAGTCTATGAAAGTGCATTATATGCATTATTATCTGTCCTGCAGACCTGTCCCCCCCCTCCCTAGAGAGGTGTTGTACAGTTATATATATATATATATTATTATCTTTCCTGCAGACCTGTCTTGCCCCCT